>JAUZNC010007528.1:3706-29657 GCA_034780395.1 Vannuccia rotundouncinata | reverse complement strand
AGATATATATTTTCAATAAGACAGATATAGAAAAGGACTATCTAAATTGAAATAGAGTTTTTCCTTTTTCCCTTTCAAATTAAATGTATAATAATTTTATTCAAAGATGTTTTATGGTATACGATATTTTATATAACGAAGAGACACCGAACTAAACTACGCAACATCTTTGAATAAGGTTATATTGTACAGGGTGTCCAAAAAGTATGGACACATAGAATAGTACATTATACAACGAAAATGGTGTAAACATTACGACACGAGCACAAGTTTTTGTCCCGAGGCGAAGGCGAAGCAATGCTGTGTATGAAAGCAGTAAAAGCGGTGCTGTGTATATGAGCATTCAGGTACAGCCGATACGATATTGGAACTTTCATGTAGTTTATTTGAGAACTGACCAAAAAAATAAAAGCATCTACAGAGTGCATCATGTATTAACTATAATTAACAAATATCTCAAAATTGAAATGGGATTGATCACATCGTCCCCTCTTTTCAATTACTATGTCCAGACAAGTCTGCTATATCCTGAATATGCTAGACGAAAATAAATATTTGGCTGAATCAGAAAAATCCATCAAAAATTTACCAATCAAAGTGGCAAATCATATACGTTTTTATCATTTTTAAAAATTGGCTTTTTATTTCGCAAAATTGTTACAACAGAAAACCAACAAATCAGGTAATCGGAATTAATATGATACCGAAGTATCCTGAAACAATTGCAAAATCTTTGGGTTTGGAGGAACTTCAGTGGCAATTGTTTTCGCAGATCAGGAGCCTCGATAGTTACAATCATTTGCAACTCAAAATGTTGGGTCGTTGGAAGAGTAATGGAGTAGTGGATCAAGGAAACAAGTATGTAAAGAAGGAATTAGCATGAACCGATCATAAGTGGAGACTGAATTGTTCAATAGAATCAAATTAATGCATAATTAATTTTACCAACTATCTTTTTTATTGAGTAAGGACATTACACAAAGAATTATCAAAATGTTACTTTTTACGCATCTACACTTGAAAAATTCACTACCTATAATGTAGCATTATTCATTGTTGCCCGGAAAATACAATGATCATAATATTTTATTTCATTTTTTTATGATACAATTTTAGGGCATCCAATATTAAATAAAAATCTATATTATTGATATATTTATATATTGATCTATAAATATATATATTGATATAGTCAGTGTTTTTTGAGCTACTGGGTGATGGTGAGCGAACACCCTCTTCTAAATTTTGAGAATTAACATACCTATAATAAAACATCAGATATCCGGAATTGACGATGAAACGTTATTCTGGGTAACTGCCCAATCAAATGAGAGACATCAATTGGAAGAGCTTTCACCAAGTTTCATCGACATGCTTAATGATTTCCAAAGTTTAGAAGATATCATAAGCCATATGATTAGATAAACTTGTAATTCATCGTTGGTTCACTTTAAACAAACCATCCGTAATATAATTGGTGATCCTGACTTTAATTAAGCAAATCGTATGCTTAAAATATTGATTGCCAAATTCATAAAATCCAATCAGCCTAAGTCAAAAGAATATTCCGCAATTGAACAATCGGACGTGATCAATTTACAAACGAATTCAAAATTATTTTAGATAAATATAAACATTTTTTAATAATCAATTCAGCTGGATTAGGCAAGTTAGAAATACTCTCGTAGGTGTAATGATATAGCCGCATCCGATTCTGAACAGGCTTTCGAAACATACAAGCAAAAAGCTAATTATGAACAAAAAAACTAGCGGAAGATCCCTCAGATACGAATTTTGTTGATCATGTTTTGGTGAAATATATATTTAAAAAATTGCAGAAAAATTCAGCAACTAAGCTAGCGTCAGTATTTTCAAAAGAACAAATATAAACATTTGTCCTTTATGTGTCAGAGTCTCTAAATTTATTACAAAATGAAGAAAATATTGCAATGAGTGCTATTCAATGGGTGAGCCATATTCAATATTAGCCAAGTTATAATAAAAGTCTTTGGAAAAAATACATTTCAAACAAAAAATCCTATTAAAAAATTCATTATTATTGAAAAATATTACGATATCATATGGCATCATTGATATCGTAATTAACTTCTCTAGATTGGCAAACTACCACGTTTTATTTGTAAGACAGCGTCCGAAATAAAAACGTGCAAATCAATTGCAAACTGATTAAAATAAATTAACTTAAATAAACAAATCTCCAGAAAAACATATTGTTATAAATTTATAGCCTATACCACAATAAGGATTCATAATATGTCTAAAAAAAATTTAAAAATTACTTGTACAATGATATATTGACGGATTTGGTCCACTTCACAGCTCTATTTGTAAAAACTATAGACCGAACAAGATTTCCCCATTTTGTGTCTTTTTGCCCGTTTTTATTTCGGACATAATTTAATTAAGTTTGCCAATCTAGAAAAATATTATTATGATATCAATGATGGGCATTGTCTGAGATATAATTGCGTTGGTATAGCATTATAGATAGTATACAGTATAATGTCTGTGTTATTTGTAAGGCTTTTTTATTGTATGTTTACAACATACATATATATAATAATCAATAAAAATAAATTCAAATGTATATATTAATTTAAATAAACTTCAAATTTTCTATTGCACTTAATAATATAAAACCCTTTGTAACGAAAATAGATATGTATTCACTTTTTTCTGATAACACTTCTTCAGAAAACTTTAAGCACAAAATATTTTCTAGAAACGATAACGTTGGATTATTTAATAAACTAAGAATAGTATATTATGACCAAGCCGCATGGTAAGAAATTATGTTTATTAGAAATAATTTAATAAATTGCCGATCATACACGTAAATTTCTTACATTGCAAAAATATAATGCAAACTAACGTAACAAAACCTATTTCAATTTCGTCGTATTTCATTTATTTATCAATTTCAAGGTTTGACATTAAAAATAGGCCAATTCAGTTATATTATCTATCGTTATGGAGGAACTGACTATATTTAATTGGCTAATTTGACTATAATTTCCAATTTAGCAAGTCTGATATAAGACAAACAAAAAACAACTGTAGGAGGGGTAATTTCTAATATTATTAATATTATCAGACATATATATATTGAGCAATTTGAACGATCTTGATTTAATATAAGTTGAACCTCTTGTAAAATGTCAAAGTTGGTCTGAAGTGGAGAATTCCTGCATAAATGCTTATATATTATATGTATTTATTATTGATTTAATACCTGGTTTAATACCTGTTTTTTTTAATATTCAAGTAATAAATATTTGATTATTTCTATCGTAATTCTTTCTTTATGAGAACGCATAAGAACATATATTAATACCTATGCTTTTATTATTTTTTTTATTATTTATATAAATGAAATATTTAAATGAACATTAATTAATCCCGCATCTTAAATTTGCAATCTAATATAAATTATCAATGTATACTTCAAATATTAAAGTATAATACTATTTATACCTAATGTTTATTCCTATGTGTAATGCCATATTCTAAAATTAAAATTAATGTTCTAATTATAATAAACAACAAATACTAGCTATATTTGTACATTTATAATTGACTTTAGTTTGTGATATATAAAAGCTTAATATGTAATATATAGGTATATGCATGTTGTATTGCAAAAAAAATCGATAATATATTCTATGAATCATTTTTCAGGTCAATGGTAAAAAGCATTGGATTGTTCACATTTGCTGTGGTAGGCTTTGTGGCAATTGATAAATTAAATAGGAAATTCTTAGTAATTTCTTAGTAATTTTATGTAGGAAATTCTTCGGATTGTACTATAATTTAATATGTAATTAAATATAAATATGAATACACAATATTAATGCTTATTTATTATGACTTAAATTATTATGACATCAAAATGTAATGAATATATAGATGTAATTTATTGCAATAAAAAGTAAAGTATTTTAATAATTGGTCACTTCTTGAAAATATATATGAACGTAAATAACACTGCATTGATTAAAATCGTTACACCTTTAATTTACATTGTAATAAGTGAAATGTAGCAATTGTGGATTTTATATTACGCAATCATTATGTTAAATTTGATTTATTATCAGCAATTCTTTATGATGTATGTTGGAGAAAATATAGGGCGATTGCAGATTTCGAGGCTCAATTATGTTTTATCATAGACGTTATAATATATCTATACTTTAACTAGATCTGCAATCTAAAATTTGTGCATTTAAAATTCTTTGCGCGTTAGGCAAAATACTTCAATTTGATTAATTAATTTGAAATTATAGGCATATTACTTTAATTCGATTGATAAATTTAAAGTTTTTTTTTACCGTTTTTTGCCTAACACGTCGGCTAAGCAAATTTAGATTACAGATCTAGTTGTAGTTACAGTGTAATGTCTGTGTTTTATTCATAAACAAGGTAAATAAGAAGTATATATAGCGTTCGAGGGCCACAGTTTATTGATTTTAAAGTGAACGCAGCAAACGTATCCATTTGCTAACTAATGCATCTCGGAAACTCATCATATATAGTGCATGGATATTATTTTGCCTGTGTTAAAATTTAAACGAAGGATATATTTATATTAATATTGTAATTATATGAAAACATTGGAACTATGAAACGATAAAAATATACGTGTATCTATAAAATATCTCTTATAATCATCAGAGTCTACATTATACTAAAAATGGAATTATATGCTCACCGGCAAGTTAAACTCTTTTACTTTTTTTGCCCGTTGGACAGTTAAATGAGCATTTCAAAAGGTATGTTATATTATATATTAGACAAAAAATAAAAGAAAAAATATTTTAAGAAATGTATAAAAGATCCCTGTGTATAATTCTATGTCTATTGTTTGGTAATCAATATCATATCAAAAGCACAGGCGGTAGAATTTAGGGGTCTCTGCAGAGCAAGAGAGGCCCCTTATTAGCGCTAAAGGCCCCTTTTCAGTAGTAAGAGGCCCCTTCAGATTGGAAGGGAGGTCGTTCGACCCAACGAACCCCTCCTGGCGATGCACATGCGTAATCGTGTAATATAGGACACCGACGAGATAGAACTAAACATTCAATTTGAATATTTAGTACTATCCCTTGTGTTTTAATCTCGTTTAAATATTTTTCTGTTATAGCTTTAAAATAAACACTCGGCGTTAACAAACTATTTTATTAAGTAAAATTTTGTTCCTGGACTAACCAATATATTTAATTAATTGTTCGTTCATTAATAAAAATGTTTAAAAATATGTATATTTTAGTCAGTGTTAATTAAAAAAAAATAGTGTCGAAGTATCTTTAATTTAATAGTCCAACATGATAAATGGTCATTGGAATTACCTATTCATGTTCAAAAATAACAAGTGTAAATACTTAATATCCATCAGAACTCAAAATTAACCTGGAGTTGTCTCAGTCTGCTTTCTATGTAGAGCATATATTTGATATACTTGATTAGGTTGTATACCAGATATATCCTCCTATACATGGAATACAGTTTGACCCCAATTGTGTAGGACTTTTTTCTATGGAATTATTGGCAATATTATAGGTATACAGAGACTTATTTTATATATAAATGTATAGGAATTGTCTAGTGTCTTAGGCTTGCAATCGCAATAAAAAAATTATGCCATCTTGTATTCCATGTAGCCCTAGCAAGATATATCCAGTATACAATAAGGAATTTTATATAAAATAAAACAGTAAAAGGTTTTAGCCATCTCCATTCTGTTTATATTACAAATTTCAGTTTGCATGCATAAGATAATCAAAATAATTTTTTTGAAAGATAAATATTTTTATTTAATATTGTAATTCATATATTATGTTTTATAATTATTCAATAAATAGATAGATGTTTATATAATTTTTAGGAAAAAGTCACCTGATCATGAATATTTTATATATTTGCCCATGAACTAAACTACATAGAAACAATTGAATTAATATTATTAGAGCCAATTGCATAAAGCAGTAGTAGTAGCCTTAATACCACAGTTATAACTGTGGTATTAAGGCTACTACTACTGCTTTATATTTCTAGATAGTAAATTCAGTTGCATAAAGCAGAATTAGCTGTTACTGGTAATAACTAATACCTGGCATAAATTTTGGAAAATCCATGTATTAATTATAGATTTAGGTACCAATTAAATTTGGTTTAAAATTTGGAGCTTCAACACAATGTTCTTGATTTCCAAAAATTTTACAATATTATTTTTTAGTCCTACAATATAGAATTGGGATGTTTAGTAGAATTATTTTGTATTGATAAGTATTTATATCTACATAAAATGATAATAGTTTTCATTTGAGAGCAAAATTGTTAAGAAATCTCAATAAATTTTACATATACACACAGTGTATATTAAGATATAAAATGTTAAATAACACATATATGTCCAGGCATTTTTTCCAATGCTAACATTATTAATTTATAATTTTGCTTTTAAATGAAACTCTTTAATTAGTATCAATAAGTATATGTAAATAATTATTGTTAAGTTGGTTTCAATAAAAAGAATGTTTGTGTAAATAATATAAATATTACTAAGTATTATAATTTGTACCAAATTAGGCCACCTTTGAAATAACTTTTGCAGATTTTCCTCACTATATTTTAGACTCAAATATGGTCTATCTATGATAATTAATCTACAACAAAAGCTACCTATTCAGAATTAACTGCTATACTTATTCCATGATTGATATAATGTTGTTACTTTGAAATTTTTCATAGATAAGTCAATCCCCTTACTTTACAAATCAAAAAAAAGTATTTCAGTCACCAATGACAGTGCCTGTAAATTAATGGCTTTTTGGGAAGATTCTTTGATTTGTCTTGAAATTTTAAAAATCAGCAATAAAAACAAAGGTGGGGGGAGATAATTATACATATGCCTATGGGATCAGGTTTGTATAATGTTTCTTTTTTTATAATTTATTAGCTTTCATTAGCTATTCTTCTTTGTTCATTACCACCCTTGTGCTTGATTTATCCCCTTTGATTTCTCCATGATGATTGCAATTTTCAACACAAAATCTCCCATATTATGTTGATTGAAGTTTGTCCGAGTATGATGATGATGTTTTCAAATAGTGGACAACTTTGATTTTTGACATGTAATTCCTTTTACATAAGTAATTACTTCATACAACTTTAATGACAATATAATTGCTACTTATTTCAAATGTTTAAAAATGTAGTCTATGCATTGGACTTGGAATTGCAAAAATCCATTCCATCATTAGAAAAAATTAAAAAGTACAAGTCTTTTAAAAGTGTTAGTATTTATAATTTTCTTTATTATTATTTTTTTTAGTTAGTGTTTGGAATAAGTTCAATAATCAGTTTGATGGTCCAGAACTAAATGGTACAATTTTTTGTGACATTTGTACTGTTTTACATTTATTTTTTTCATTACAACTTTACCATTACAAATAGATAAGTGGAAATTTTATATTATTGTACATTTACATTTTGTACTTGTTAATTTAGTGTAATATTTAAATATACCATGTATATCATGACAGCCTGTGTTTTTATACCTAGGAAAGTGTTGGAATTTTTAATTATTCTTAGAAAAGTTTGTAAAATGTGCTTAAATAAAAAAAATATTGGGTCATGTCTTTGTAACAATGTTATTTATACTAAGTTGTGTGAATTGTATGGTATGTAATACATAATTATCAGAAACAATTTGACAACATGGGATTCTGGATAGTAAAATTAATATTATCTTTTCTAAATCAATTACAAATAAAGTAATAAGCAATTAGATTTTTGAAACAAAGAATAATCATAAATTATTTTTAAGGTAAGGTGATTTAAGGGTTTAGTGAACATGCTAAATGAACATAATTAAACTAATAAAATTGTGATGACATATTATGAATTTAATTTTCCTTACTGTGTCAAGTATGGTAGTGCTGTTTATAATTTTTGTTAGGTCTACCAGCATTAAAACTCGTCAATAAAACAAAATTGTAGCTTTGGTGCTTGCCAGTTTTACTTATTTCCAGAATTTAAACAAATTTAAATAACATGCAAGTATTTAACAACCTGATAGCAATTGGGTATAAGTTTATGTTATAAAAATTAATTAAAATCTGTGACTATATTTCTGACTATAAATTGGGGAACTATACAAATACTTATATAGCAATGTAAAAATTGAGAGTAATAAAAGTCACTAATTGAATATTAGGAAGCAGTATAGTTTATTGTCATTGGCTAGTTATACTTTATATGTTTAGCCAGACAACTATCAATGGATTTAGCTTTATTCTAATATGTAGATAATAGATTTTTCTTGACAATGCTTGAGTTGAGTGCCTTACTCTATTCCATTTACCAATGAGACCTATTTGTAGCACACCTACATCAACCAAGTAAAGCTGGCCTTTTTGTAACCTAAGGTTTAGCCAAATTTAATTCTTTGTACTGCACTTATATACAATTGAAATAAATATAAAATTGTCATATATATCTATAGTTAGCCATGAGTATTGTCTTTAACTATTTTTATAAATACATCTAAGCAAAAGTAACACCCATGACACAGATTCTGTAATACCCATTGGACACTGCCGCTGAGTCGCCCATTTTGAAAGGGTCATCAATGTCTGCGAATTTTAAATTATGATTTTCACAATTATTGTGACATAATAACCATATAAATATTTATAGCATGATTGGGTGTGTTACACTAACTTTAGTAGATAAAACTTATATACAAATACACAAATTAATTTGTTGCTAAAAACGTAATACTTATCTTTTTTTGATATTCCATGATCAAATAATTTAATATGTAGTTTATTGTAATATACTAATACATTAAATTAAAGTGTTTATATGAGTTTTAGTCAAAATATACATTGAATACATTAGGAATTTCACTGTATATATTGAGTAATAACTATGTAATAATATTTTACAACCAATTTTATAATTTGTAATATTTCTTTAGAAACTATTTATCAAAATGAATGTTTTAAGTATTGATTCATTTCTAATAATACACCGATATCACCAACCCATTACTCACTTAACACCTCAATCTCCGTTTACTAGGTGAACTACCTACAATGTCAGATGAAGGATCCTTCCATATCAACTGGAAGGTGGTTGCTATTGTTGCAGCTCCAATAACATTAGTTGGACTGGCTGGGGCTTATATTTACTGGAGCAATTCAGATCCTTCTCCTGATTCAAATGGTCCTAGGAAACCAGGTTGGCACTGCGTCTTAATAATTACTTTTTTTTAAAATTTTTTTATAAGCAATATACATCTTTCTGTATCACACAATTTATTTGATATACAGAAATTTGATATCAATTTTAGTAAGCGGATTCAACTGTATTTATATTCACAAAAGTATTCTAAAAACAACTTATTTCAACTTAGCTCATTTACATCTGTTTGTGTTTATTATATACACTAAAATATTTAATATGTTTAGGCTACCGCTTTTATAGATATATTTATAACCATAATTATTTATTAAATAAAGTTTTAATTCATGATTCGTAGAATTAAGGCTAAAAATTGGTTTAATATAACTGATTCTCGATAAATATACTCGTAACTGTTACTAGTTTTCTACATACACAACATTTTTAAATAACTTAACTTATAATTCATTAGGTACTCTTTTAATAATTTTGATAAATATATTTAGTCTTTTTTTAATTCACTTCTACCATTGATATCGTAATAATGTTTATCTAGATCGGCAAATAATTTAATTAAATTATGTCCGAAATAAAACGGTCAAAGTGGTGAAATCTTTTTCCGGCCACAATTTTACTAATAAAGCTGTGAAGTAGACCAAATCGGTCAATATACCTTTGCATAAGTAAGTTCTTTTAATCTTTATACTTATTATGAGTCCTTACTGTCGTATATGTTATATTTAAAAGAATATATTTTTTGGAAAATTGTTTATTTAAGTCAATTTATTTTATTTTAATCAGTCTGTTATTAATTTGCCCGTTTTAATTTCGGACATTGTCTTACGTATAAAACGTGGTAGTTTGCCAATCTAGAGAAATTAATTTCGATATCAATGACCTCTACCCTAACATTAAAATACTAACTATAATTTAATTGTATGGCTTTACGATTTATTTGTTACTAATTCAATTGATTACTAACGATCATATTGCAAAAATGTTTTACTTCGGAGATCTAAGACAGGGAAAACTATTTAAATGCTGAGGAATAGCAATTTAAAAAACTTACTTTTTATAGGATTTGACTTGGACACAACCGCTACTGATTCCGGTACAGAGAGCGAAGACCCCCTAACAAGGGCCATCGCTTATAAGAACCGGGGCAACAAGATCTTCAAGGGAGGAAAGTATCCACAAGCTATTGACTGTTACTCCAAGGCTCTGGATATATGCCCAGCTGAGAATGTTGAGGTAATCTACCATAACATATCATTCAATGATCCTGTCATAATTACGATTTTTCAACTCTGATTGAATCGTGTCTAGCACAATTTAAAATTTGATACCATTTATACAAATATGTCAGACTGCTGAAAGTATTTAGTTTCATTTACCGAATAACCTTTATGAGAATATAAATCTTGCGGCAAATTCTGTATAATTTTTTTAAGATACTGTTTTGAAGCCTAATCAGCCACTTCCACAACTTATGAAGATGATTTCTATTGTTCGTTCAGATCAATTTGTCTTAACACAGGGGTGTAATTAATATCAGTAATTGCTCTCATTTGAATTTCTAAGTGCTCGGTTAGCCAAAACTGTCAGAACGAACAAGCTCGAACTGTTCCTCTGTGAACTTTTTCTATGTGAATGCAATAGGGCTTTTATTTCAATGAAAGATCCTTGAAATCGTGGAATTAATGGAATACCGTCATGTATCACCATAGGAACGCTCGACGTTCTTTCAAAACCGGGCCGCTGCCTACGAGAACCTTCGAGACTACACCAAGTGTCTGGCCGACTGCGATTCTGCTCTCGATCTCAATCCGCGCTATGTGAAGGCGCTCACTAGACGCGCGAGAATGTATGAGAGTCTTCAACGGCTGGATCAGTGTCTTGAAGACGTCACAGCGGTTTGTATTCTCGAGAAATTCTCTAATAATGTGAGAACCTGTTTCAATTTATATTGTTTTGAGATTGCACAACTGGAACCAGTAGGCACCCTTGCTATTTCAGGAGAACTTAACACGTGCCGATCGAGTGCTGAAGATGGTTGGCAAGAAGAAGGCTGAGGAAGAAATCAAATTTGTAAAACGATGTCTTCCATCAAAAGCTTTTGTCCGTGCATACCTCAGGTAATAATTACTAAACACTTGTGAAATTCTATTTGTGAAATTCTTGAAAATATATACTAATATATATATTATATAGCGGCTGGCCTTTACAGAAATTTTTAATACATTTAGAGGTACTAAATTTTAAACATTAACTTTACTATTTACTAAACAATGGACTATAATATATTATTGACACCAGAATGAAATTAACACCTTTTTACGTAATAAAAATGCATGCAAATTCACCGACATTTAAATATGGGCGAATTTGTTTTAATATTTACATTAATAAGATTTAACAATAAATATAATGTGATATAAATTACGCTTTTTTTATTATACCACCTTTAGGTAAATTATTGTGATGAACGTTACAATTTGTATAAAATCAAATTATTTATTTTAAAAAAATGGCGATTAATTCGAATGAGCGTTATTTTTTTCTTTTAATTTCTATTTTTGTGCGGTCGTATGGCTTTTTCTGTTGAAAATGAAGAGAAGCAAACAAAATATCAATTTTATCCGCCCTTAGTATTGTCAGCAGTGTGATTCGTAAATGGAGTAATTGTGTGTGCTTATTGCTTATGTGGACGTGACTCAACGATTAATTGTTACTTTCAATTTGTTCGTAATTTATAAACAGTGCTTTCGCCAACGAACCTTTCGTCAGTCAAACAGCACGCACCAAATTTAACCGAAAACGCGAACAGCAATCCGCCACAACCAATCAGTTGTCTGTATCTGGGGATGACATAATTTCCGACTCTGTTGCCGTTTCCAATGGCAACCACGACGACAGTGCTGGTTCGGCGGAAATGAAAGCCGATGACGATGAAGAGAAGCCCTGTGAAGGTTTGACGGCTGGTCTGGAGGGAGAATCAGATGTTAAGGTGCACGTGGAGGAAGAACATCGTCGGCACGGTGCTGACACTCTGGACCGCGCTGTGGAGAGTTTGATGTCGGAAAACTATGAGGAGGCTTTGAGGTTTGCCAAACTAGCTGTTGATGAGTTGGAAAAGGTGATTATTATTATTTGGATTATATATAAAGGTCGAATTAATAATACAGGGTTCATGCAGATTCTTTAAAGTCTTTAAAAGTCTTAAAATTCACCATCTTTATAAATAAATACTTTTTTTATAACAAATATATTAAAAATAAATTTTTCATATTATTTGTTTTTTTACTTTTTTTGAAGTTAGTATTTTTTAAAAAGTCTAATTCTTTAGTCAAATTGGCTTTAAAAGTCTTCAATATTTTTATTAGAAGGCTGTACGAACCCTGATAATATATTGAAGAAGTTTTGAGCAACTATTGTTGAAATAAAACTTTCCCCTTTCCAACAGTCGTGCGATGAAGAGGCTTTGGAAGACGAGGATTTGGCTCGTGCCCGTCTCCTCAGGGGAACATTCCACGTGCTGTGCGGAGAGAACGACGAGGCCCGAGTCGACTTTGACAATGTTATGATGAGCAGGGCTGCCGCTCGAGAAGTTATGGTCAATGCCCTGATAAAGAGGGCCAGCTTGTACCTAACTGCATCACAGGTGCTTTTCTAATACCAGTCCACTGGTTTATTCAGTTTATAGTATATTTGTTCTGATGAATATGGCTCTTAGGTTAACTTTTTACAAGCTGTAGAAGAAAATATTGTCATACTTAAAATATAATTAGAACACTTAATTTACTACCTTGAATCGTATTGTTGAAATCATGAGCTGCTGTGGCATTAGACAATATTTAATGATGGTTGTTTATTTCTCTCTTGCTCAGGACATTTCCGCCTGCATGGAGACCATGAAACGGGCAATCGAAGTGTGGCCGGCCTGTTCTGATATTTTCCATCACAGGGGTCAAATTAACCTTCTAGTTGATAATTTGGAACAAGCCCTTAGTGACCTCGACAAGGCCGTTGAGCTCAAACCTGACTTTTCCATTACCCAAGTTAGACATCCTTTTTATAACAATATATTTTGTACGCAGTGCATTTCGTTCATGGGTCTTTTGTGTACATTTTTACAGTTCTGTTCCTTGTAGTATCTACGTTAAATTAATTCTACTTTATTTAACACTGATGAATGATATAAAGGGAGTATTATTTCCTGAAAGAATGCAAATAGTTCCTACTAAAATTGTACCGATAAGTAAATTAATATTGTGGTCAGCAGAAGTTTTTTGTTCCTGATAGGTTTTGTAAATAATATAAATTGCATTGTAGTGAGATATTTTCCTACGATATTTTGAAGAGATTTATTACTGAGATTACGTCTTCCTTTTTAAGGTTAGTGTAATACATTTAAATTTGCTATTCCTTCTTTTAGGTTTTCAATTAAAATTTTGTTATTTTCTATTATTGCTTGTATTTTGTAGACTTCATTTGATAATAACTGAGTATCTAATCCTATCAAACACAGGTGAAAACAGCTGTGCAGTAATTAAAAGTTTAATATTTAATATGTTCTGCTAATCCAGCTATCATGATTGTTTAATATTTCCGTAACAGAAAACATATTGTTTTATTTTAATTTTCCTTATTTTCAATGCGCGTTTCTCTAACAAAGTGTCAGTTAATGATTTATTAAATACTGTCGCATATGATAGTCCAGTAGTATATTTTATTTATCAGAATAGTGAATTTGGCTCAATCGAAGGTATTAAATCAAATTGTATCTTAAATTTGTTAATTAATTCCACTGATAAATTGACTTCCAATCTACCCCCGTCTTTCATTCAGTCCCAACGACTCTACACCAAGTTCCGCATCCTCATGATGGGCATGCAGATGACCGATGCCAACAATATCCTTCGAGAGTTCAAGAATATGTCCTCTCGCTATCCCAACTGTATGGAAACCCACTCTCTCCTGGCTCAATCCCTAGTGGAGAAGAATGACTTTGAGGAAGCCAGCGAAGAATTTAAACAGGTGATCAAGCTGGATCCCTCAAGTGGTACCGCCTATGTTCATCTGGGTCTTCTTCAAGTTCGATGGAAAAATGATATGGAAAAGGCCATGGAATTTTTGCTCAAAGCTATTCAAGTTAGTTTTGTATTATGTGATTCAAATTTTGCATTTACCAATTTATAAAACATCATAGTAGCAGCATAGACATTATATATCTTTATACTTTAACTAGATCTGCAATCTAAAATTTATGCATTGCAAATTCATAGCTAATTCTCAGACTAATACCCGCATATTCATTTAAATTCGTTTCAATTTGAATAGTTTTGTATTTTAAACAGCAAAGTTTTGTTAGTATTTATATCGTTGATTTATAAATATTGATAAAATATACCATTAAAGTTTATTACTACTTATAAGTAGTATTTGAATTTATTGTTTTAACATAATTTTTAAATAGGTTGATCCCATGTGCGAATTCGCCTTCGAGATGCTCGGCACCTTCTGTGTGCAACGAGCCGAATTCGATGACGCTCTGCGATACTTCAACTGCGCCATTCAGCTGACCAAGACCGAAGCTGAAATGGGTCATCTCATATCACTACGAGAGGCTGTTAAAGCTCAGACTAATGTATGTAGTCGCTATGGGATGACCATTTCCGATGTCCTAACCCACCCAGGCATGGTTAGTGGTCAGATGTGAGTTGGAATCGATGGAAAGTTGTGGAGTCGTTCACAGCCTAACAGCACTATGCAGCCAGAGAGATTGGGAGGTGAGTCTGTTAGTTGTCAATAGATCGTGTGAATTGTGTTTTGCTTTTTCGAGATTTTTAATTATCCTGTACGTACGAGTGTAAATAATGTCCTTTTTTTGCTTTCCAGATTCCAATAATTCAAAAAAAATTCAGCATACAGTTTCCTTGTTAATATATTGATTGATTTTTGAGACAAATTAACTTTTTTGCATTCACATCGACTAATTAGTCGGTACATATATGAAAAATAATGGTACATTACAACCGCGGATATCAATAGATTATTTAAATGTGTATTTAGTAATCAATAATATTATTGACTAGTCTTTGTAGGATTATTGATTAATACAAGTAAAATTTTAATTCTACCAAGTTAGATGCCGTTTTTGATCCCATTCGCCGTCTATCCGCCTCTCTGTGTACTTAAATGTGTTTCTGACTGTAAAATATTATTACACTTGCCTTCCTTCCTGTAACATTACCTTTTCTAGAGCAGATGTGCGTCCATTCATTCATTCCTATACTCATTCATAGTTTTATTTCCCATCTCTCCCCCTCCACTTGGCTCTCTTCGAACCCCTTCTCTGTTTAAACATGACCGACCAATCCCCTACATGTGTAGAAGCGGTTGAAGGGATATGACCACGACTAATTTTTGAAGACAGTAACGTTCTTCCCAGTTTATTTTTAGACAGAGAATACTTGTAATCCATTGTTAATATTTTGTTGAAAACATCCTTCTCCAAGAATGGGATTATTCTGCTGTGAAATCAAATGTGTTTTTCTATAGAAAACGTCGCCCGCTTTATTTTATTTTAAGTAAACAGAATATTATTCATGTAAGCTAATCTTTCGCAATGTTTTACATAATTCTCTGTGAATATGGAGGAGAGGTGGGCAATTTTAGTGGTTTATTTTTTCAAAACGCTTTGCATCTTACTGTTATTATCTACTTTCAATAGGCTATTCAAATATGTGATTTTTTTACTTGAAATATAGCATTCAATTTGATGTAATTTCTCTTTTTTTCTATTAATATATTTGGTCTGTTTCGATTAAGATTATGTAGTGTCAATGTCTACTTAATTCAGTGATAATTACGTTAACTATATCAATGGTAGAGTTAAAGCTAGTACCTATTGTTTTTGAAAAAAATAGGAGAGGAGTGAGAAATTTATTCTGTAATATCTTTAAAAAAAATACTACGCATAACCTACGTACCAATTTTCCTATTATATTTCAATTTTATTCTAAATATTAAACTTTTGATTCTGAGAAGCCAAACAGGTATTATTAAAACAGCTTAACTAAATTGCTGTAAGGTAGGATTAATTTCTGTATAAATATTTTTCAAAGAATTAATCAAGTACAAATTGATAAGCCTCTAAATTTTATTTTAGTTAATTCGTGATATCATAATTTAATAAATATTTTTACAATACAGATTTCTTAATAACTTTAACTTTTTTTATCAAATTTTATAATTACTAAAAATTCATAATTATTATAAATTACTAGATTTTAACGAATTATATTTAGACAATTAAATAGGAAGTAGTCCATTAGAATTGTTTAAATTAAGTTGGCTGAAGGTTCGTTGAACTCAAATTTACTGTTGATTTGTGGTTTTCTCTCCTGTATGTAGCTGGGTTCTTTAAAGCAGAGATTGAGTGGGTTGTTGTCTTTGGGCAAAATAGAGACATCACATTTTTTCCACTAATTTTTAAAAACATGGTAGGTGCACTTTTGTAGAAAACCGATAAATGGGGGAAACTGAATTCTATTTTTAAAATTTCAAGATTAAACATTCCACATAATCTGTTTCCAGACTTTCATCTGACTCGAATAAAAATAGAATTTTAAATATCTTATGTTTACTTTTTGGAAAAATCGATATTTTTCGTAATAAAATAAATAATGGATATACAGCGAAAATCTAAAATTTTATTTTTTGAGAAAACTAACTGCCCAATCGTTCTGATATTTTTGCATGTGGTCTAGATAGGGTATTATTCTAAACATTTAAAAAGTCAATATTGTACGATTTTTTTCTTACCAAACTTTTTTATTTCCGAAGATTTTGAAAAAAATTTCAAATCGTTTTTTTGCGTGTAGAAGACGAAATTCTAAGCAACTTTCATTTTGATACTAAGAAAAAACTTATTTATTTCTTATATAAAATTTCATTCTAATATGACTTGCGGGCATTTAAAAAACGTTAAAAGTGTGTGACTCACTCACCTTCTGATACGATGTAGACATTTTAATTCTATACATTTAAAACTGTTGAAATTATTAAATTATATGCTTACTTTTCTCAAAAAAGGCAAAAATAAATTTATATTTCAGAGAGTTTTTGGCCACTCACGTCCACACGATACATTTGGGGCTACATATATCCCAATTATTAAAAGATGCTCCTTTTCACTGCGCATCATCTGATGACCTTAAGGTTTAACGATCTTTATCAACCCGTTCTTTTTTAATCAGGGATCTTTAAAAATATTTTTCATGTAAAATTTGCCACCCGAGAAAAAAACATAGATAACTTAGTAAGCCCATTACAAATTTTGTTAAGGTTTAACAAATTCTGCAAAAATTTAAATAACTTAATTAGTAAGCCCATGACAAATTTTGTTAAGTTTAACAAATTCTGCTCAACATAGATTACTTACTGAGCCCATGTTAACTTGCATAAGCTTAGCAAATTCAATGAGCAAAGAACAAAAATATGTTTTGTTATACAACTGTTATAGTATATATTTAGTATTAAATTATTTATTTAGGTAGAAAATATTTTTTTTAAGTTGGTACAGGAATTTAAATTAAGCATTATATATAAGGTCAAAAACATAGATAACTTAACTAAGCCTGTACTTAGATAACTTAGCAAATTTTTGTAAATTATTCCAAATTATCCAGGAAAAGTATATATTTGAAGATTAGTACTGATATATTCTCCATATGGACATTCAAAAAAGAGGGTTATATATTTATTTAAATATTACAAAAAACTTTTCTAGACTTAAATAGGGAAAACGACTTAATCCGGTGTCATATTTTGATTTGAAGCTTTAGTTATTTGCCAAAAACTATTTTTGGTAAAATAATGAAATTTTATCTAAATTTTTTGGGTCCGGGTGATTCAATCGACTCAAAACTTGCAGGCTTTTAGTTTTAGAACAGTTCCGGCTTATCCTCAAAAAATCTAAGAAAAGTATCCATAGAGGGCTGAGATATAGCAAAAATAAATTTTAATGTAAAGGATTAAATTAAGGTACTTTTAAAAATGAGGGGTGCCGCGTAGATTCGAGATTATAAACCAATAACGTAGTATTGTGTAAACCACGTAAATTAGAGATTTGTCAAAGAAATCGACTCAAAAGTGCTTCAAAAAAAGTTAGGCTGAGCTAAGGTTTTAAATTTTTGGTCGAAAATTTAAAATTTGCTCAAATCAAAAAATGAGCATTTGGTTTGTAAAATGAAATTCTTTATACGGAGCAACAAACATTAAATTTGGACACTTATTTTTTATAAGAAATCGTATTTGAATGGTTTTTGGCCACTTTTTGGACAGTTTTTGGCCACTCACGGGAATATGATACATTCGAGGCAACGTAAAGGTGGTATACGAAGATGCTCCTATATAAGTGATGGGAAATCCGTAGGTTGTCTTGGTTGGACAATACGACGTCTGGTTCTTTTTTAATGAAAGATATTTTCATGTCAAATTTTATGTTACATTTTTTATGTTAAATTTATGTAAAAGTCAAATTTTCCTATACTTTACATTGGAAAATTTTTTTTTATATTTTGAAATAATTAATCAACGGATTTCGGATATTTTTACATGTATGGATAGCCTGTCTCATTGGGGTCACTGCATACAACATCCTGGCTAACTACATAATTTGCAAATATATATAAAAAATAAAGAACCATGTTTAGGCCTGTAAAAAAGGCTACACCTCCAATATGAGAAAAATTATGTTCACAATGCATTTTCCTCCTGTTGCCCTAAAGGCTTATAGTCTGACATTTAGATATCGTAATGATTAAATTTTTCATTATATAATTTAAATTGAAATGTAAATGATAAAAAATGAAAGACATTTGTTTCGCGACGACTAATACCCACATTAGTGTACTAACAGCTTATATAATATTAAATTTATTTGTTTTCAAATCATTTCATTCATATATTAGTATATAATATTATTTAAGTCTTATAAATTTATTTCATTTGTCAAAATTCAATTTTCTAATAAACTTACCTTTCATTAAGAAGGGATAATATTTCATATTCAAATTCCAATAAAATATAATTCACATATCAACCCTCTATATATTTGTAATAAAACTGATAAAGAAATGAATTCTTTACGTTTAATTCCAAAGTCGACGTATTCTTTAAGACATCTACACACCGTACGTTAATGCATTTTTATGTATTATTTATTAACAATATTTTTTGTGACAATGTTAATAGGAAATCTATCTCTTGTAAAAAGATTTAAAAAAAATAATTTAGTATTCCACACGTCTCAACCACATGAATTTTTACATGTTCACCGACTGGATAACTTTCATAACAGCCATAGATAAAAATCATAATATTCAACATAAACATAAAAGTAAAAAGTAAACTTGCAGAACATACTCTGGAATGATCTAAGGTCCAGATTAATTAATTTTAATACTTTAGATCATTGCTCTGACTGTCTAGCCAGGTCACTTCCATAAGCACTTCCAGCTAAATTATTTTATTAAATTTTTTACTATGGGACTGAAACCAAACATTATATTGTCTGAGAATAAGTGCAAAAGAACTTTGATATGTAAAATTTAATTACAAAACTCCATGTCTACTATATATTAAATTGCAATTTATGACAAAAATACAAAATTACATAAAATAGTAGCATAACCAATAGTGAATAAATACCTGAAAATATTCTATTCCTTTGCAGGCACTAAAAGTATCCTTGTAGATGGAATCTCTACCAGTTATAAAATTGAAGGGTTAATTAATGAAAATTTATACACAGTTCAAATTGGATAGACAGAGTAAATTGTTTTCATAACATGTAATGTATTGCTAAAAGTTATTGAAATTATAAATTAAATTTTAAAACATATGTTATTAATTATTATTGGTTTTAATGTGTAATAAAATAGTTTATTTCTGTGTTTTTAATATTTTTTTATTCTTAATTATGGGTCATTATTTAAATATGATTTACATGATTCACATGATTACATTGCTTAAAAAATACATTAGTATAAAAAAATAAAAATGATAAATTATCACCTATACATTAATATCATGAAAAATTGCATTATGTATTACTTGAACAGCCCTTATATAATAGTACTATATATGCCACATATTTTATAAAAAGTCATCATTAGAGTTAAACATAATTTTAATAAATGCAATTAAAAAAACCATAGATTTTAGCAAGAGAATTAATTGAATTGAAATTTAAAATCCTAAGCCATCTTTTGAATATTTGAACCTTTGTTTCAGTTACCCAGTGCTCAAGCCCTCAGGGCTCATTAGTTGACTGACAGACTACAATATATTTGAGGAAAATTTCAGTATATAAGACATTAATCAAGCCATGCCTAATCAAATGTGCAAAGTATAGTTTCAGCCTGTACCACTTTATAGTTTTTTAACCACAGTATTTAAAAAAAAATTTCAAAGCAGATGAAAATGTCTATTTTTTAAAAACATGTTTTTACCCTAAGTCTTAACAATTTTTTATGAACCATTTTATATAGATATTGCTTAGATTTTTAATGTTTGGATTTTTCTGAAATTCTATTATAATGTGGAGGGCATTAGTAGCTATCTAAATATATAAGAAAATTAAATATTGACCATTTAGTTTCCTCACAAAAAGTTTCCAACCAATGACATTTTTTCTAAAAAATGTGTTTTCTTCTGACAAACAACATTAACCTTAACCTTTTCCTTATGGTCTTCAGGGGGCCAGACAGAAAAGTTACTTCTCCAAATGGTTATATAAATTCAAAATTTTTAGTTAGTATCCTTATTGTATCCTCATTGGTTAATTATTTTTGGGTCATTTATAATAGCAGCTAATATTGTGTGACACATTCAATTAGCCTCCAATGCACTCCATTTGACCTAAATATATAATATACCTACTTGAATACAATTCAATATTTTCCATTTTTATCAGTTATATGAGATTATATGTTAACTGTATTTCATATTGTATAGGATATTCTTCTAAATTACAATAACTAGGCATAGAATTATATAGGTGAAATTGTACTATAAAATTATATTAGGTATATTAAAATTGAAATATCTTTCTATGATAAAAAAGTGAATAAACCTAAGTATAGGTATATTGTACTTTAACATAATTATTATATGTTTGCTATTTATTGGAATGTGTATTCTCATTGTCTGCTAAATAGACATTTTTATTAACAAATATAATTTTCTCAAATGTCAATTTAACATATTTATTGTATTTCAATTTAGATTTTTATAATATAAATAAACATATGAAAAAATATCTGTATACTATTATCTCAAATTTACCTAATCTATATATAAATATAACTTTTTGTTATTGAAATTTTAGAATAATATGCAACTAATCTAAATAACTGTTGCCTTTCTAGCTGTGTTGTGTATATAAATAATTGTGATTGTTCAAAGTTTCAATTTCACAGTCTGTTGACTTTTATAAACAATATTTTTGGGAAGTGTAAAATGAAATAAATGTAAAATTTTGTAAAAATCGATTTTTTGGATTACTAGAGGGTGTTGTTGGGAGAGCTCCGATGCATGAATGGTGCTGGTATAAGTGGTATAAGTATATCTGTATAAGTGATAATCTTGCTTCGCACTTATTTACCCCAATCATTTTAAAACAAAGGAAAATCAATCAAAGTTCTTGAAGTTTGATTTGTTGAAATCCGATCATATATAATTTTGTTGTCATGCTTTGACATTTAGTTCCAAAGTAGTGTGGTCATTAATAATATTTGAGAGATGCAGTCACACATTCTCTGTCAAAAATAAATTGACAATATATTAGATTCGCTCCCTGCACAGGACAGTTGAGCTTCATTGAGATCATTGGTGAAAATCTTTAGCTCACATTGAAAAATGAAATGACTTGAAGCCTATTATCTACCCCAGGAAAAACCTTATTCCATTTTAGGGTTTTATCTAATCTATATAATGGAAGAGTTAGACAAGAGAGATGATAAAGACGAAAGTGATTCCATTGAATCCTGATCACTAGAATCTAATGAAGACATAGCTATATAAGTATACAGATAAGTACTAATAATAAGTAATGTTATACTAAATATAATTCTAAAGTAATAATAGCTGATAGCAGTATACAATAAAAAATAGGTACTCATATAATAATAAAACACTAAAATACTAAATAGTTTATATAACAATATATATCATATATATTATATATACAATTTTATATTGATAATAAATAGTATAACAAGTTATAGGTATAAAATAAAAATATAGAATAGTATTGATAATATAGTAGACATAGAAGGTATAAAATATAGTATAAAATTGTAATATATAATTGAATTGAAACCAGTAGGAGAGTATAAAATCATGTTGAAAACGTGAGCAGAGGTTGTAAATGAAATTTTTCAGTGATATTGTTGTATACACTTATAATTTGCTTCTTTTTCATTAGCCAATCAAAACCTCTCAGTGTGTCTCTCAGCTTCTTCCTAGTATGAACATTTTTTTTTTAAAAAATCGCAATGTTTGCAATCCCCATCAGGTAAAGTAACTTTTATTTCATTGCAAATGTTGTGACGCCTGTCAGGAAGAGGTTAACCCCTCAAAACTACATGACCAAATGATTTGATCAAAAAATTGTTCCATAAAGCTTTACTTACCTAAAAAAATAAAAATGAATTAACACAATATTTAGTCATGAGGTAATAGTTATGTGGGTGTACTAATACAATATACATTGCATGGGGCATTTATATAATATTTTTGCAATTACCTAAAGGCATTTATAAAACATTTTCATAATTATTGCAAGACATATCATAATTTGTAGTTACCCCAGGGGTTTATAATTGCCCCATCATGTGATAATTAACATTTTTTAAAAAAAAGGTATCTGCTATTATAACTAAGAAACTTAAATTTATAGTATATATGTTTGTAAAGAATTATTTGAATGGATAAATATTATGTATATTCATTTTAAGAAAAGTTTAAACATAGTGCTAAAATTATTTTAGATTTTTTTTGGAATTACCCCACCCTAATTACCTATGGTATATATATTATATATATGTTGCATATGAAAAATCATTTTAACATTAATATTTTTTTAATAAATATTTTGTCCCTGGATTACAAAAAAAGGGATTATATATTTCTAAATAGTTAAATTTTGTGTCTTCTGCCTTACTCATATATAGCTTTAAGTTGAGTAAAAGTATTTATAGTATACATATCAATATCTTTCCTGTTTAAATAAAAACAATTGTGTCTCATATTACTAAAAATATTGTTCAAAAGACAAAAAAAATTATGTGGCATGCCCCCTCCCCTACCTTCAGATCCATAAAAAGCAGTCCCCTTCCCATCACTAATCCAGGGATGCACTCTATCTACTGGTTTATAATATGGTATTTATGCAGGATTTTTTAAAATGATTTTTGTCAAGATCACACAGTGTCAAGTGTGCACAGCACAATTTTATATATAAATGGATAGGAATCTGGGGGAAGCAATTGCCATAGAAAAAATACATCTTTATGTAGTACTGCAAGTTTAATCATAGGATACATTTATAGAAATTTTATAGAAATCACATAGCCATACTGCACTGAATATTGTTATCTTCTGGAAATTGGATGCAAGTATAAAAATATTGTAATTAAAATAAATAAAGTGTTGGGAATCTAGGAAAAATTTGGGAATTTATTTTTTGAGCTTTGAAAGGGTCATAAAATAAATATTGTTATGGAATGGTACAGTATTTAATACCAACTATCATTTCTTAAATAGTCTAGGTTTCCACAATTCCATTATTTCAATTTGGTAATTAGTACAAAACCGTGCTGTGCTCATGGTTGACAAAAAAGTATTATGCTTCCAAAATCAGTTGATTGTAGAAAACCAAAAAGAATTTTCTTTTAATTTGTACAATCAGCACAGCCCTGGTATGCTGGTGATGTTTTATCAACAAGCAGTTTTTGACTGCAGTGATGAGTGGATGGAAAAATTATGCATTTTACCTGGTAGAGAAAATGAAGAAAAGAAAAGACATGGAAAAGGGAAGGAAAAGCATTATTGAAAAGACAAGTTCGAGAATGCAAAGGAGTTGGCTTTGAATATATAGCACAGTAACAATATGATTTTGTTATCCACTTAAAATGCCCAGTAAAAAAGCAATTCAAAATTTTGAAAAAAATTGCCAATTTTTCTGGAGAAATTGACCTAAAGAAAAAATTGAACTGTGTAGCTTTGTTCTTCTTGTGTATGAATTTTCATTTGAAAGAGTTTGATGTATATTTGTTATGAGTTTAACACATTACAGTTTTAACATACCTCTAAAAATATACAGAGTGGATCCCAAAGAAAATATGCATACTAAACAAATGACAGGGCTGCATTTAAAAAATGAAATAATATTAATAAAATTGGTTTTACACTCTACTTTACTACTAAGCTGCTTAGTAGTAAAGCAGTGACTTCTACCCCAAAACAAAGGCCCCCTCCCGCACCTTCTGATGAATGAGAATTGAATATCATGGTATATAAGGGTGTGTGTGTGAGTTGTTGATTTCATTCTCCTTTCTTACGATCTCTACTATGGTCGTCTCCTTGACAATCTCTCTCTCATTTCTTCAGCTATAACTTTTATACTATATTTATACTTTCAAGTCCTATACCGTTATAATCATTATCTTTCTGTTTCTTCATTCTAATTATCATACCATCTATTCAAAGTATGTGCTGTATTTAATTAATTAGTTGTGAGTAAATATTACATTTAGAGAATTTAATTTTACTATTATAGACTTGATTAATTATAGTTTTGAGGAAAATTCGAATTTCAAAACAAATTTCAAATTTAAATCACATTTTTTATTAACGAGTCTGATTGTCCAAAAATTAAGTTTACCTCCAATAGTCACTACTCTTTATTATGCTACAGGTTGCTCCTCATAAACCGTTGATACGATTTCCCAATCGAAATATGGAACAACAGCAGCAGCAAAGTAACTTGAATTCAAATAAGAAACAATTTATGTCTCTCTCTCTCAGTAAAAGTGGCTGTATTTTTTTCTCCAGAACCCACAGGCGTTCCTTCCTCTAGTTCAGTATCCACCACCTCCACACCGGTAAAGAGTGCCACCCCAGCTGGACAGGGTGTATCCGATCGAGATATTTTACCACGCTTTCGAAGGAAGCCCATTTCAGAGGAAGAAATGGACATTATACAGGTGGCTAATTTTCTTACTGTCATGCCTAAAATAAATACAGTTTTTGTTTACATTAATTGTGGATGTTGTTGCTGTTCATAATAATTTGTTATTCTATAAAACTCGACATCAAATGGAGAAATGTATATTTTGTTGTCATAAACAATCTGACTTGAAATTCAACTCACAAATGGCCCTACTTATGTTCCTTTTGTATTTTATACGTCAGTAAATATACTTTTGTGGCATCTTGTTTTCTTATCAGGGTTCTTTTTGGTCTTGGAAAACTGGAAAGTCTTGGAATTATAAAAAAACCTTTCCAACACATGGACAAATCTTGGAATTTATAATGTTCATTATTATCAGCTTGATGATGAGAATTATATGGAACAATTAAACTTGTCAAAATTCATATTTTTATTCCATATTTCAGTATCTTAACCATACACATAGAGTACTATTTTACATCACTTTTAATATTCATAGCAGAT
>JAUZNC010007517.1:0-29098 GCA_034780395.1 Vannuccia rotundouncinata | reverse complement strand
CCCCCCCCCCCCCCCCCCCCCCCCCCCCCGGGTGGTAACTGTGTTCATTAAATGTTCATTAAAATACATTTCTATGTTCACTAAAACCTCTTTATTATTTATTTAATGGGGTATATTTACAATGCAACTAACAAAAAAAAGTTATTTTCAATATTTGCTAAAATGCAGTTTTCTGTTCTCATATGAGATGCATATTTTCACTTATATTTATTCATCTATATTAATAAAAATACGATCGATAAGTGGATTGTTAATCATTATTAAAGTATCTTTAGATGTTCTTTTGCGTAATTCGAATTAAAATTAGCGTGATAAATATATTTTTGTATATTTTTCATGTAAAATCATATATGCCGCGTTAATTGAATTTTCCTTCGTATTTACAATTTAAAATATTGCATATATATATATATTTATTTATATATAAGATCAATGTTTCTTCTAGGTCGTTTTGTGCGCGATTACAGATTACAAACACAGGGATCAACTCTTTTGACCAAAAAGTATTCCATATAAGTTTTCCATAGTATAAATACTAATTAAAAAATTTAATAATGTTATATATTTCACAAAATATTACAATATTTTACAAAATATTACAAATATTTTACAAAATATTACAAATATTTTACAAAATATTAGCAAAATATAAGAAGTATTTTAAACTATTAAAAATTTGGGTGTGGCTCCTGGGCCCTCTGATATGATTAATCTGAATTTTATTCAAATTACTTGTAAATAAATATATTAAATGATAACATTTAAAATATATACTGCACATATGTATTGTTATTAAAAATTTAAACAGTAACAATTCTTGTCATGCAATCCGTCATAGCCATTTTGTACAAACATCCTGCCAACTAATATGGAACAGGAGTAATCTGACCAGGCTCAATGAGTATACTGGTCAATAGCTGACATGGAACTCTACGGACATTCGTCTCAATGGTTTACACTCCTGCGCCCACCATTAATTGAGCATATAAACCACATCCACAGGCTCTTCTCAACCAAGGCTACATCATAAACTAAAATTATTTAGAGTAAATTTACGCATGGTAAGATTATATTAGAAATTTGCATTGCCATACTGTGTAAATAAGTATACCTTTAAAAATATCAACAAAAAATAGATCTAAATGAATGAAATTTTTTAAATTTTAAGAAAAAAATGTGTTTATTTTATTAAATTTTTAAAATTTAAATTTTTTAAAATTTAAAATTTTGTTTCAAAAAAATTGTAATGAAAAAGCGCGACTTAGACACCTCCTTATGTAGCATGGTACTCGTTTCTCATTCGTTAGAATTTAATACGTAAAAGTACGAGAAGTTTAATTTACAAGGGTGCGAAGGGATGGATGTCTCTAGACCAATCCGAATCGAGAAAAAGTGTCGAGAACTTCGTCCTCTCCTACTACTCATATTCCTGGTCATTTTGAAGAATTCTTAAAACAGAACTTGAATACATAAATATGCTATTGAAGATTAAGCTCAATCATTGCTAGCCAACTTATACATTCTGTAAAGATATCCTCCATCTATGCACACAGCTTTAAAAACTCGAATACATATTCAATATATAGCACCAGTTTAATCCTTGTTTCACATTTTTAATATAAGAAAATTATTTTTATTTAAATCTTTCAGACACATCTTACATAACGAACACTTTGAATTAAAATAGTAATATAATAGTACTATTTTAATATATATTAAAAGCGCAATTTATGACTAACTACTAACACGACAATATTTCTATATATTCTCTTATTAAGGGAATAATAATGATAAACTTGATGGGAAATCTATAAAAGAAATTTTTTATTATTTAAGAACTACCTGATTGAATAATATGAAGAAATGAACCACAAATTAAAGAAGAGAGTTTCATGTACCATTCTATTTTCTATATATGCAATCAATTCATTTTAATCCCGTCTTAATTCTTTTGTTACATTATATCTTATGTAGTTGATATAATGTTTTTTTATGTGGAGTTCATTCAACTTGTTCATAACTTTTTGGTTTCAATTTCTAACCAATTTGTATCAAACTTTACTATTATTATTAAATTATTTTATTGCTTTATCTGTCGAATTGGGCTCTAAATATTAACTTATTTGTATAAATGAGTTATATCATTGTATTATTATTATTACAATATTATTATTTTGATAAACACTAATTTTATTGTAATATATTGTTGTTGAACATCAATGTTCAGCAATCTGTAAATTTAATATTATGATAAATTCTTAATGTATTCAAAAATTTGTGACTTTTAATTTTGTAACACTCTAAAACTCCTTGCACATATCTCTCTTTTTTATTAGTAATACCTATAAATGATGGCTACTTTCGATGTGTTTCCAGCTATTGTGCAACTATGTATTCAATTATATAATCTACTGATTATAAATGGTCGAGTATAAACAGTTTGTGGCTTATACAGGTCGAGCCAGTTCGTTATGTTAATTCACTATGTTATGTCGTTAACATGGTTATGTTGAATCTGATTGATTAGTTAGACGTGGGGTTTCACACGATAACTAACCCAGCTCACGTTCCATACTCCACCTAGTTTTATATGAGTTTTTCGTTTTCTATATTTTTATGCAATTTTCATACTTGTATCCGTCAACCTACAACCGTTATATGCTATCCTGTTTATGCTTCATTGTTTTACTGAACCATTTGTCAGTTTCGATATTGGTTCTAGTAGGTATATAAAGGTTCTCTTATGTAAAATTCGTAAGTTTTGAGTCTATTTTTGACGACTTCCAATAAAGAGTATATTCTCACTATAATTATTTTTAGAATATTGTGGCTCTACTAGTGCTACAGATTTATATTATGTACAGCATATATTCAACATAATTAACCATCGAACTTAAAACTTAACCCGGAAAAACAGTGTTGAAATTCAATAATTTAATAACAATAATTTACATTATATAAAGTATTACTTTAGTAAATGTATAAACAACAATAAATCATATAGTAATTTATGAATAAAACTCCACCATTACTGTTTTTTAGATCAGTCTACAATTGAAACAAACACGAAGATATTTTTTGTTATTTCATGAATAATTATTATGACTTAATGAATAAAATTAAATAAAAGCATAAGATTTAAATAAATAATAGATTAGAATGAAATAAATTATAAAACAAATTATATCAAAATGAAAATCAGAAAAAATACATTGCGACATGAAGTTAATTAGTTTTAAAATATGCAATTATTTGGCTACGTATTTGAAAATCAGTAGGTATGTAGGATATATTAAAATTCTTTTTTAATTTTTTACGTTTTATAAAATGTTTCTATAACTGAATCAATAATATCTTAGATACCAATAACAAAAATTATTGTCACATTTCTTGTATTTTCACTTAGTAACACGACTTCTCAATTGATTTTAATCGAATATAGTCATTTTTCAATTTTTTTGTTCTAAATAAATTAAAATAAAACATTTACTAATCTTTGGAAATGTGAATTTTGTCAACAAAAATAACTTGATTTTAAAAATAGAATGTCATGCAAAACGCTATATTTTCAAATTATATTTCTATTCCTCATCAGTAACTTGATTGAAATAGTCGACCACATCAATGGAATCAATTCCTCTAAGAAAACCCATTTTAAAAAATACAATTACGGTCATAATCCGATTTGTAAAACGAAATTAATATCCAAGGATCAGCTGGGTTGAAAGGGTCGTCAAGGTGATCGATATAAACTAAATTGTCTGTGTTATCATTGTTACTATAAATGTATGTTAGTATTGATCGATAATTAATCAATAAACTAAAAACAATTATAGTTTTAGTTATATTTGGAAAAATTGTGGATAAAATACCTTATTTGTAATTATCAATAAAGGATTAATTAATATTACATTATTTATACCATAACGTACAATAAAACCCTTTATTTTATTGCTAAAATGTGTATTGCATTTAAGGTTTGGCTAAATAGGTACCTTTTACTATATTTTCTAAATACATTTGTATTCATCATCACCAGAATAAAAATATCTTGAAAACAAATATATTGCACATATATTAATATTATAAAAATCTCCGAATAATATTAGTTTATGTATAATTATAAAATTTTAAAAAATACAACCATTTTAAGAACTATATTAGATTAAATAATTCTATAATTTCATGATTATTCAAATGTTTATAGTATTGGAAAGTCCAATGATTGTACAAAAAAAGTATTTATCTGTTTACCGTTTTAATAAATATTATTTTAAATTATCCAACTTTCAAAATTTAAGTGAAAGATTTGTTGCAAAAGAATTACAAAGAGTCAAAACATATTTGCTTACGTTAAATACTCCTTAAGCATTCCATTATAAAAAACTATGATTTTTTTATATTTCTTTCTTAAATATAATATTTTTCTTATAAAAATTTGTATGAATAAATCCATTTGTGATTTACAACATTTTGATACAATAATATTTATTTAATAATTATAATTTGAAAATAATCGTAAATGTTATATATTACATGATGTATAATCTTCATTTATTAATTAATATTATTTTACTATAAAATCATGGATTCCTGCGCAACCAATTGTTACTACACAATATTTAATTAATTTACAAATCAAGTTAACAGATCGTGAAGTCTCGTGAAAGTCTCATGTAAGTTTAATGTCCTTCTCTGTAAATTATACCTTTTTGGTAAACTGTCAACGACAAATATATGCGAGGAAGCTCTAACCAATAGGCAGGAGGCTAAACGTACAAGTTCTGGATTTATAGTCGGCAAACCTGATTGATCTTGAAAAATCTCTCTCCGCGCATGTTCAAAGATTCTCGGAGAAATATGACTGTCTTAACAGTATATTTCAGTTTTGGATTTGGTTTACTGTTATTGTCATGCTGTAAGTCACCCAAATATAATTTTAATGATCGCTTATTTAATGAAAATATATTTAGAAATTTTATAATAATATTATAAAACTATTTATAGTTTTTTTTAAATTATTTAAAATGAATGAAACTTTTATTTTTGTTAAATAAAGCAGTATTGATTATTATAATATAGTTTAAAAATATCTTTTTAATTGATTTTTTTAATTTATCTATTTTTTCTTGACCTGTTTTAATCATTGTTTACATACCTGTTTTATTCAACTTTATACATATTTATGTTTCTGCCTTGATTTCATTTTTTTCCCCAATTGATGTAATTTGACAGTGATAATTTTAGTATTATCAAAAGGCAATTTAGAAATACTATGATCATACTTAACCTTCGGAATGGTTCCTTTAGTGAGCTATAAACAACTTGTACACATTATTTACTAGAACAAATTAAAATAATTAAACTATAGTATTTTGCATAATGTATAGTAATTGATACTTGGAATGATTTTCGATCTCAAATATTTAAAATTATTCAAAAAAGCTTCATGGTTCAATTTAAAAATTTTTATAAAATTTATTTTACACTGTATACACAAAAATTCTAATCTGTATTTCTCAATAAATCAAGATACGAATATTAAAGGCAAACAATTGATTTATATAAAACGTTTTTTTCATTTGAAAATAAAAAGGAATATTCTAATGATATCTTTTCCGTTCACAGACGTAAATCAAGTGGCTGGAGTTGTTGGAGGTCAAGATGTCAACAGTATAAGCGAGTATCCCTGGATGGTGACATTACAAAACCCTGTTTTGCGGAGCAACATTGAAAAGCTGCGAAATGATTATATGAATTGGTCATTAGTGGATGAAAATTCCCATATTTGCGGGGCAACATTGGTAGCTTCCAATTGGGTAGTCACAGCGCGTCATTGTTTGTGGTATGATTATGAAAATATTTATACTTCTTAAATTTTATATTATTAGATTTTATATTTAGAAATTAGTTCATATATTTATTCAAACTTAAATGTTTTAATACAATTGAATTATTTTAATAGTGACATGAAACGTTCATCATTTCAGTGGACCATATGAAAATGAAATCAGTTTATTCACCAACTGGACAGTAATCTTAAATGTTTTCGATCTCAGGAAGTCAATTACTGAAGAACAAGAAATTGAGGTTGAATCAATTTATGCATTAAACGGTAAATATTTAAATAATTTTGTTCAAATTGTATTCTCTATGATATAGTAAATACTCAACTACTTTTTGTCGTTATAACAATTATATTTAATCCATGTAAATTCTTCAGATAAAGTATAATAAATTCGTCAAAATCTCATATAATTTCTTTAAATTACAAAATATTCAAAATTTTAATAAATAAAATTTTATTTTTAAAATTAATAAAAAATACAAATATGAGATAGAAAAAAAATCTGAAATAGGTCATTCGATTGAATAATTTTCAATGAACGTGTTTGAATTAAATAATTAAGTATATATAAAATTCATACAAATTTAATTGGGAAAATTTATTTCATAAGTTTTATAAGAAATTAACACATTTGACTTCACAAATGATTAATAACTTTCTAGAAAATTCTTGTTTAAGTGAGTGTGTAAGTCTTGATAATTATTAACTTTTTTTCAATAGGAAAATGCCAGGATACTTCAGGAGATATTTCTCTACTCAAGTTAAAGGAATCGATACCTTTAAACTCGAAAGCTAATCCGATAAATATGTTTTCTCTATCGGACACAATTGATTTCAAAACTGCCCTCTGTGTGACTACAGGTTGGGGTACTCCTTACAGCATGGAGGATAGTAAGAACATTCATCCTTATTTAGTTTAAAAGTACGATGACTATTTCGTAAAGTAAAATTTTTCGTCTTTCAAAATTTTTTGAAAAATACATTCTAAATAACTAACTAAATCTTTAATTATAAATAATTTAAAGCACTAAGCAGCATTCAACAAATTTACAATGCAGAAAATAACTTGCTAATCATAGTTGACTGTAAAAGAAAAATTTTGTTAACCGCAAACTATCCTGAAGGCAAGAATAATTAGTTACATTCGAATCGCAGACCTACTGGTTTGCAGGACGTCATGTTACCACTATGCTACGCTCCCTTTAAAACTTCAGCGGATAGTAAGTACCTAAGCCTTATTAAATCGTACATCTTCACAGCAACACTGGATTGTGTTACTATACAGTCTTGATTCGGAGGGAGTCTTGCTGAAAGAGTACAATTATAATTATGTTTCTGCAGAGCTATGATGCACAAGTAAGTAATTTATATATAGCAGCAAATATTTTTGTAATAGGCAAACATTGAATCGATATAATATAGAATTACATTATCAGAAAATCCATATACTGTAATTTAAATATATTCATTATTAAATTAAATTAAATAAAAATATAATATAATTATTTCAGCATCCCCGAAATATTGAACAGTAAATTATTACATTAATAAAAGTACCATCTAAAAAGACATTTAATTTTATCTTTTAAATTTTATATGCATTACCCTGGAATTAAAACAATCCGTGAATCCAATTCTCAGATAAATTTGAATAAGTTTCACCACATATACGTGATGAAACAACGTATTAAATGAGGTCGCGCCATGCATGTTACTTTTGTGAAATTAAATTGAAATTGTGAAGACGATATTTGTGTAACCTAGGGAAACTCTTATATTAACAAGCTAATGGATAATCTTACAAGTCAAAAGGACACGAAGTAATTATTTTTCTAAAACAAACCACCGAACTATCTCATAAACCAAAAATCAAACATGGGAATTCTTGACGTAAACATATACAAATTAGTATTCAGTATATATTGATTACTCTAATCATGTGATTGCCAAATTTATTTTAGTCGGTCAATTCAAAATCCAATTATATAGGTATATATCACATGGAATCAAGGAAATCACAAAGATGACATTTAGAATTATAAATTATTAAATTAATTCTCTAAAAAATCCATTTCAGTAATGGGATTAGTATTACAGATCTATATTAAAGACATGAAATGAATTAAGTTGTAAATAATTGATTAATATTTAATTGAAATGATATGATATGATATGAAAACGTACAATTTTTTAAAGATTCATAAATGATTAAGTATTACAAATAAATTCACATTAACAATTTTAAAACATTTTAAAATTTACTATTTTACTATCTTCAAAAGGTTATATTTTTACTTCTTTCTCCAATATTCTATTCTATTCTTTTCTATACTCTTTATTCCCTTTTCCCATGCTATTAAAGATCGCTGCAAATTAATTTCAGCACGTGTTAATCCCCTCTTGAAAGAAGCAGATCTTCGAGTGACCGAACCAACCTGTGACAGAGAAATGAATCGTGACTTTGATCTATGTGTTTCTGCAAAGAAAAAGAAGATTTGTGGAATTCCTTGTCGAGTAAGAATATATTAAGGAGTTCAATTAGTTGTTAAATTATTTATTGACTTGAGAAAGGGTTAGATCGATAACTAAGAAGAATTCAGCGATATATTTTTATTGTATAAAGTTTTATGTTCTTGGTTAATTAGATTATAATATTGGAAAACATCTATAATAATTAAGTAATAAAAGTAGCGTGGATATAATTTTTAATTGACTATGTTATAGATATAATTTTACTAACTTTACGCAACATTAATTCAACATTAAATTCAACATTTTCTCTAAATCAAAATTATATAGTATATAATATATGATAATGGAGTTTCAAACCTATGTATAGGTTTATATTTTCCCAAAGAGGTTTAGATATGAGGTTTATATTTTCTTTGAAAAAATTGATATTTTCATAAATTCACAAGTAACACAAATATGAACCCGTAACAAAATAAACATGAAATTAAATCTCTATGTATTAGCAATACAATAACACGATTTGTACGCTAAGGATATGTACAAGACGACATTACTGCGCGCCAAGCCAAGAATAAAATAAGCCATGAAAATTCGAAATTATTGTGTTACATGATTATTTATTGTAACGGTACAGCCTTTATTGAAATTGAAAACTCCTCCAGTTTTCGAAGAAAATTGTTGCATACTTTTGTTGTCATTGATAACACTAGTGTTTGTATGGTGTATGTCAGAAATTCTCTTATAATTTCTCACTCCCTTTTCTGATCTGTGGCCGGTACGACTCATTATCAATTGTTCGTCCACGTTATTCTCAAACAATCTAGTTGTACAAGTTGCACGAAGGCTATGGTTAGTTTTGAAGCCACTTATTCCAGCCTGTAAACAAATATTTTTGACAACTTTTGAAAGTTGATTGTGGCCTAAGGGTGAATTCTTGAACCAAAATCCACTTTTCAAATAACCAGAATTTGGTGATAAATAAAAATTGTTACTTGCAGTAGGAGGACGCATGAACAATATATATTGAAATCCATTGCGTATTGATGAGAGATACGTATCCAATTTGTGTATTTAGAAGTAGATATTATTATATTATTGATAGATATTAGAATTATTTAAATTTTGAATATATACCTAAAATTATTATATATTATAATATATAATGAATGGTTTATATCGGTCATTAAACAAAATATAAACCATTCATTAACTATAACATAATATTAAATATGTTTTTATAAATTGAAACATGTACATAAAATATTTTATATAAATGATAATATATCTATATCCATGGGCGTAACTAGGAATTGGAGGTGGCCCGGGCGAAGACTGGGTCAAAAGTTTTTGGGGTCCAGGGGTGCAGCCCCCCGGAAAATTTGTCAATGTCTTGAATTGTAATGAAGCAATATTAGAGTACGAAAAACCGAGGGAATAAGTTTCAATAAAAGTACAATATAAAAACATCATGAAAATTGTATTAGTATAAAATATATACAACCCAATTGATATATAAATTAAAACTTATTATAATGAAAAGAAAAATTGTTACAAGGTATATAAAAAATATGCAAATGTAAATAAAACAAAACTAATTAAAAGGGTATAATTGTGTAGATATGACGTCATATTTATCGGAATATCTGCAGTCCACTACTTGCCTTGTGCAAAGCTTGGATAAATATTCAGCTAGGTTTAGAATAAACAAATGTTTTATATACAGGGTGTCCAAAAATTATGTATACACTCTTAATAAATGCATATCTCTTTATTGGATGCATATAACAGCGATTTCTGTTGATATCTCCAGTGAGTAGATGTCTGTAGATATTGACAGTCACAGAAATTCATCGATTTCAAAATTTCAAAATTTCAAAAATCATAATTTTGGTAGCACTCCATTAACATGGAACAAACGATACGACCTTATTTTGATCAAAGAAAACAGATACTGAAATGGTATTTCAAATATGAATCAATCAGTGAGGTAAGAAGAAAATGGAGTGAGACATATGAAGAACCAGTTCCATCGCATCTGACAATAGCAAGAATTCGAGATAAATTTGAAGAAAAGGGAACAATTTGTAGCATTGGAAAGAATGCAGGCCGTCCTAAAACGACTAAAACAGAAGAAAATATCCCTTCAGTTGTGAATGCTTTTGGTGATGACCCACGCTTATCCATTCGAAAAGCCGAACAGCAGTTACAGATTTCAAAATCATCAATTCAAAGAATTTTGAAAGAAAAGGACATCCATCCTTATTGTTGTTACATTGTTTGAATGAAGACAATTTTGACCGACGTTTGGAATTTGCATAGTGGTTTATTAACAGTACCCAAGATGGTCGAATTATTTGGTCGAATGCTAGACTTAATCGTCATAACTGTGTATTTTAGAGTGAAGAAAATCCCTACGAGATTTTGCAGAAAGAACTTAATGTTCCTGATTTTTGCGTATGGTCAGGACTATCATCAAATAGTTTAATTGGGCCTTTTTTCATCGATGGAAATCTGAATAGTGACACATTTCTCCAACTTCTACGAAACAACGTCATTTCTGCAATTCAGATGCTTTATCCTAATGATAACATTTTCTTTCAACAAGATGGTGCACCTCCGCGCTGTTTTTGTGCATGAATACCTCGATGAAACATGTTTTGGATCTTGGTTGGATCGTCGAGGACCTATTGAATATCCACCCAGAAATCCATACACCTATGCACTTTTTCTTCTGGGACTATCTGAAGAATCAAGTGTTTTTCAACCTCCATGCCCAGGAACGCTACAAGAACTATGAAGAAGAATCGAAACTGGGGAGTTGTATCAGAAAGTCTGCCAATCTGTGTTCAGTAAGTGGCAAGATTTAATAGCTGTGAATGGACATCATTTCGAACATTTAAGAAAGTAAATGGATAACTTGTTATTGTATATGTTCACCATCTTGTTAATACTTATGCATTTTTTGTAAATACACTAATTTCTTTAACAAATTGTCACTTTATTAAGTGTATACATAATTTTGGGACCAATATATTACGAATTTGTATTTTAATACGTTATAATATTACTTTATTTTACTTATTCAAATATATATACAAATAATGCCGGCGTTACAAAATCTAGATAATTTGCATTATTATTTGCTAAACGACTAGATAATTTATTTTATGTCAATGTTGCAGTTTTCGGGCGAACAATCGAAAAATGCCAGATTTAATTTCATTGACATTTATTTAATATCAATAAATATGACAGATATGAACAACAAATTGTATTAAATTATTATTGTACAAATAAATTACGTTATAGTTAATTAATGGTTTTGAGGTCATTATATATTATAATATATGATCATTTGAGGTTTATATTTTCTTAAGGGAAAATATAAACCCCAACGACATCGAAAATTCAGCATTTAAATAATTCTAATATCTATCATTAATATAATAATATCTACTTCTAAATACACAAATTGGATACGTATCTTTCATCAATAATGATGATTACCGATATATAGGGACTATGGTGAATTTCCATTGGTGAATTTCCCTGAAAATTGTTATTGTGGATCATCAGATCCCAATGTCGTTCACCTTGAAGTCGATGAGAGATAGTATTTAGACGATTTGTTTGATATAAAATCGATTACTGATGTCACAAGTAAGAACTATAATTCCAGCGTTGCTGATCTTGATCAATCATCTACATCAAGTACCACCACAAGATTCAGTAACTCAGTTTCGGATAGTAATTTGAAAAAGCAATACTCAATTCTGTTCCCGAGGGAACAAGAAACCGAAACAAATGGGAATTGGGCTTGTACGATAAATGGTATTGCAATCGTAATTCTCATTCTGAACAAGATAATGGGGACACCCCTTTGCTCCACTTGAACGATATTCTTTCTGCCAGTGATGCAGCCTTAGAACCTAAAGTTGTACGTCATATATAGACCAAAATTCTGTTGACCAACCTGAACGTTCGCATGCTCAATTATTGAAGTAGTATTTGTTCATGCGTCCTCCTACTGCAAGTAACAATTTTTATTTATCACCGAATTCTTGTTATTTGAAAAGTGGTTTTTGGTTCAAGAATTCACCCTTAGACCACAATCAACTTTCAAAAGTTGTCAAAAATATTTGTTTACAGGCTGGAATAAGTGGCTTCAAAACTAACCATAGCCTTCGTGCAACTTGTACAACTAGATTGTTTGAGAATAACGTGGACGAACAATTGATAATGAGTCGTACCGGCCACAGATCAGAAAAGGGAGTGAGAAATTATAAGAGAATTTCTGACATACACCATACAAACACTATAGTGTTATCAATGACAACAAAAGTATGCAACAATTTTCTTCGAAAACTGGAGGAGTTTTCAATTTCAATTTCAATTTCAATGAAGGCTGTACCGTTACAATAAATAATCATGTAACACAATAATTTCAAATTTTCATGGCTTATTTTATTCTTAGCTTGGCGCGCAGTAATGTCGTCTTGTACATATCCTTTTCTCTATATTGATATTTCATTTAGCGTACAAATCGTGTTATTGTATTGCTAATACATAGAGATTTAATTTCATGTTTATTTTTGTTACGGTTTCATATTTATGTTACTTGTGAATTTATGAAAATATCAATTTTTTCAAAGAAAATATAAACCTAATATCTAAATTTTATGCTCTAATCTATAAAACCTCTTTGAGAAAATATAAACCTATACATAGGTTTGGTACTCCAATATCATATATTATATATATAAAATGTAAACAATATTTGTAATTAAATGTAAACAAACAGACTTATTTCGTAATATTTATGTTACAATTAAAAAAGACCCATTGAAATAGACGTTGATCATATAGCAGCGATATTGTCTTTCGGCTCCGTTGGGATTACAACGATATGCGTCTTCTTTGATACTTTGGAAACATTTCCAATTTACGATGAAGTACCCAGTTATGTGGCCATGTTCTTTGAGTAGTGTAACCAAAGTTACTCTAATGCAGTGGTTGGTGTAGCACTTGCTTAAATTGCATTTTTCTGTCAAATTTGGCTTTTAAATTGTCGATCAAATTTTCATCGATGGACATTTTCGGTGTAAACTCTTTGATATATGATAAATACATATCCCATGCAACAAGTGGGCATTCGTCTTTGGATGAAAGGTTTTCGTACATACGAGCTTTCTTAGCATTTTCGAAATCATTTTGCCCTTAAAGAAGTTTTTTTATTTTTTATAGTAGTTCATGATTTAAACGAACATAACGTTTGCCAGTGGAAGATGTTTCATTTGGGGCAAAGTTTCACGACTTCTCAAGCAAAAAAATATATTATTCAATATAATTTGTAACTGTAAAATTTTCTGGAATTTACCGATCAAAATAATGACGTAATATGATCTTGTCCGATTGTTCTATTGCAAAATATTCTTTCGACTTTGGCTAATTAGATTTTTTGAATTTGGCAATCAATGTTTTGAGCATACGATTTGCTTGATTAAAGTCAGGATCCAAAGTCAGTGAACCAACAATGAATTACGGCTCAAATACAAATTAAACTTGCAGAGGAATAGTCTCAATTCGCATTAACAAATTATCGTCCAAAATTTTGAATCTTAAGAATGATCGAAAATAACTTATGGTGCTATCCATTTATTTGTTTCATTGGTGACTCAGGAGTATTTTGTTTTTCGGGTTGATCTAATTCGCTTATGACACCTTCTATGGTATCTTCTGAACTTTGGAAATCATTAAAAGCATGTCGATGAAAATTGATAAAAGATCTTCCAAATGTCTAGCTCATTTGGTTTTGCCGTTACCCAGAATAATATTTCATTGTCTATTCCGGATATCTAACGGCTAGGTGTTGTCAAAATTTAGAATAGGTTGTTCGCTCAGAAAAAAACACTGAATAATATATTCATATATAAATATATATATATATATTTATATTTTTAAATATTGCATGACCTAAAATTTCACATTCGGAAAATGACATAAATATTGATTTCTATGAACCATTGTATTCCCTAAAATTGCATACCTATAATGTTGCCCAAAATTGCAACTTAAAAAAAATATACAATATTATGATTCATTGTATTAATATTAATAATAATTATAAATTTATTGTGAATATAGAAATATTTAATCATTATATATTATATATAGAAAATTTAATAAAAATACAGAAAAATAAAATTTTCAAGACTATTTTAAATGAATTTATGCATTCTCTTTTCATAACTTCATATAAAAACAAAAAATATTTTTTAAAGCAAAAATTTAAAAATTGGGTTAGCTCAATTTTATTTAAAAATTGATCAATGAACTACAGATCAATGAAAGAAAAACGACATTATCAGTTTGTAAACTGTGATTTTTGGATTTTCAAAAATTATTAAACTTTGAATTATGCGACAAATTTACAAATTATAATAATTATACTATCATTCCCCAATAAAATAATTGGTCTCAACATTAAAATCATTTCAATCTTTACATATGTAAAGTTTATTCCCATTCAGAGCTAATTATATCTAGGACTACATCAGACAAAAGTTTATCTGAACTCCGTCTCTTAGCTTAGGAAGTAGGTTAACTTGATTCAAAGATATTATAAGTGATGTTTTTCTCAGTTAACTGCCTTTATGTATACTTTAAAGTTAATGGGAAATACTCCATTGAAAGTTTTCTGAAATCTTTGTTTGTTATTTAGGTAGTCGTACAGACCCACAGATCCACAGATACATAATTCTACGAATTTAATTCATTTAACCACTAATCACACGTAATTCGTCAGTATTTGAAACTATCATAATTTGCTTATCTGTTGATGTAATTACATTTTCTTGACAAGTTATAATTTGTAATAAGATTAATGTTTCTATTCCTTCTTAATGTTTTAGGGAGATTCTGGCGGCCCATTGGTTTGTCGATCATCATCTGATAAACCTTTCAGGTTGCATGGGGTAGTTTCAAGAGGATCGGAAAATGGTACTGACTGTAATGGTGAAAAATGGCCTACAATTTTGTACACCAGAGTTACCCACTATGAAAATCAATTTACTTGTATAATCACCGGAAATTGTACCAAAATCTTGCACCAAAATTATCCACCAATAATTGAGTTGAAATCAGGAGGATTTAAAGATCACCCTGTCTCTACCTTTGCTTCTACTTGTATTATTTTAATTGCTGTATTTCAGAACATTGTATAAGTTTATGTATTCTTAGTTGCTAATTAATTATATATATCTACAATTTATTTCTAAAATGATTTAATAATATTTGTACGATAAAATATATTCCATTGTTGTTATTATCAAATGTATATTATATAACATTTGTTTTACTGTGTATAATATGTTTTAGTTTTACTTTGTATAATATACCTTTTATTTGTTTATTCTGTTTAGATATTCTAATATCATAATTTTAGAATACCAATACTTTTATGAATAGCTACAATTATTTCTTGCCATATTTTTGTGTTCTGTCATAATTTATTCAAATGTAATTGTATAGGTTTATTGTAGCAAAAATTAAGTAATATATTTTTTAAATACTTTTGGTATTTATAAATCTAAGTTCATTTTAGTTTTTGTAATGAGAATGACACACCACACAATTATAGCAACCGTCCCTGTTTAATATATGTGTTCTCTTCCAAGTCTTCAAATGTCTGAAGGCAGAACAACTTGGCTAGTATTTAGATGAAGGCACTTGCAAATACAATTGCAAAAGCTTTATCAAAACTTTATGAAAGAGTTTCTGAACTGTTACTGTACGGGAATTTGTCTGCTGAAGTGTGATTGTACTCCAACTGATGCTCAAGCGTTTTTATTCGAATCTTCAAGATGCTTCTTAACAAAAAAGAATCAATCTATTTCTAAAGTTTTCCACATTTGTTTCAGCTTCAGGCTAGCAAACCTTATGCCTCAGGATTTACAGCTATTTTAAATTAAAACTTAATGTTTTATAGGTTGCCATTATTATTCGGTAATAATTGATGACAATACATAAAGTGGATTTTGGTGGTTTTGTTTTTAAAGCTAGTTTTAATTAAGCAGGATAATTAAAATGTTATATAACCCAATAAGATTATAATCTATATTTATTTCAAAAATATATTAGATTACACTATTTCAATATTTTTAAAATGAGGTGTTCTGCAACAATATCGATGTCAACCATAATAATATTGATTTTTTCAGATAATCTCAAATTATCGATACCTGCTGTTCTTATTAAATAAGGCTTTCTAAATTAACATTTAAATTTATAAAAATTAATTAATGAATTTAAAATTACATATAATGTTTTTTCATAAACAAATTTAGTTAAATTACAACAATTAATACAGAGAATAAACCATAGAGTGTTCTAAAATTAGAAACGATACAACAAGAAAAGAAAAAACGGAACATTTATGGACACATGATCTATCGCTTATAAATGATCTTAATGATCCGGGAAAGTCTCCAATAAAACCATCGATTTTCATTTTGTAATAAACATTGAGTTCCGCTCTATAGTCTTGTCCAAAATTCCAAGGTAGATATCTATCTTCATTGCGAAATGTCCAAACTATTACAGAGAGTCCTTTTTTCTTAGCTTCTTTTACTATAAAAGAGTCTGTCTTATTGAATTGATATTTGTAGCTGCTGTTTTTATATCCCGGATGGATAATACCTTTCCATATTCCAATACCTTTAAACCCCTGAATAACTAGACGATTCAGTTCACGATTTGTAATGTATTCTTGCACCAGGTAGAAAACGGGAAGTTTGGATCTTTGAATTAAAGTAATTCCAGATTGTATGTAAAAGGTCTGTAACCAAATTGGACTGCTGTTAAAATTTAAACTAAACTTTTCCACTTCTTTGATAACTAAATCTTCAAAATCTAAAGTGGAATTGAGTTTTTTCAATTGCGAGTTACAGAAACTTGGATTTTTAAGTTCAACCAACATCCCAACTTTTTTATTAGAACTCGATTTTGAGGTTTGAGATAGCTTTATAATTTCAGCAAAAGTCGGGATTGGATAGAGGTCATCATACATCTTTGATCGAAAGTCCTTTCCTTGACGTCGTCGAAGTTGCTTGAGCTCGGCAAGTGTGAAATCAGTTGACCACCAATCATCATAATATTTATCCGATTCTCCAGCGGCCGCATAGGGTCCTCTTCTTCTACGAGTCGCAAATTGTGGTATGGATGCCACATTGGTTGTCTTCGACAATATAGGTTCATGAAGTGCCACTAGTTCCCCGTCTGCAGTGATCATCAAGTCGATTTCGATGACGTCAGCTCCCTGATCGATAGCGCACTTGTATCCGGCCAGTGTATGTTCCGGCAGTACACCGGAGCATCCCCGATGCGCAATCACCAAGGGTGTTGTTGAACTGCATACGAAATTGAAATAAATTGAAATTACTAGTATCACTAGTCCAAGATTGACTGCGTGCAGAAAGCGCATCATTTCTTGCTACTATGAAAATGTGACTTAACTGACTACTTAACCTCCTGATATATAGTTTGGTATACTGGATTTATTATGGTTTAATAGAGTTTACTTTGTTGACTGTAATTGGCGCATTATTGACCTAATTTAAATACACATGATGCTGAAATTACTCCAATGACATATTAAACTTTTATTTATGATTCATCTCTAGAACAAAGACACATACACTCAGTCACATTTTATAACAAAATATAATTTACAATAACTTTGCAATATTCTTTCAAGACATTTTTAAAGCATGAATGCACCTTATATGTAGAAACACTACATTGCATACCACTACATTGCATACTAATTATAAAAAGTGGTACAATTGGGTTACATTAAAATGTATTAAAACATAAAAAAGAAGGCAAATATGTTTATAGATTACAGAAAAAAGCAGCTACATACTTACCATAATTGTTAGGTTATTGTAAGTGTTACTATTTACATATATAATAATTCGATATAGAAAAAAATTAAATTCAAGAGTATAATTTCATATAAATGTAAAAGTTTAGCTAAACTATTTGGAAGAATATGTCTTCAATGCAGATTTTAACGAGTGCGCAAAAAAGGTGGTATCATACCTGATAGAATAAAACATCCATGGTTTTAAATAAATTTATTTAACCGTTTTTATCAATAAATGTAAAATTATCTATTCAATGAAGCTATCTTTATTCAAAGAAGGCATATCTTTAAAGGTATATTTTGCACCTAAGTAAATAAACTGTAGTAATTTTTTATTGCAGTATATTGCTCATTGACCTCAATAATATACATATTATATATTTGCTCACAGATTTTTGGTTCAATTACTTCAATTACCCCTGTTAAATGTTTAATTCAAACAATTGTCACATTTGAAAGACCCATTTCTGACTTGTTTGCCCATTAATACTAATTTGAATGGGAAAACCTATTAAAAAGTCGAATCATAAAACGAACAACGGATTCGGCCATTTCCCCACATTTTACATCTAGAAAACTTTTAAAAATATATATATAATTACTTTATTAACTTTTTAAAATTGTTGAGATGTAGAATACCTGGAGTGAAGTATATATAAAAATATATATACCTATATACCTATACAAGTGTCAAACTTTATTTTACTAATACTGAGGGAAGGTATTCACCATTAAGATCTGTGATCTTTTGTAGGTCTGCCCTGAGATGATTGAACTCACGTGTCAAAGTTTGTCGATCAGTATATGCTTTATCATCCAAGAGACTCCAGATATGGCATGCAAGATATCGTATGTTTTGTAAAATCCGAAAAATATATCCCGATTCATTTTATTTGCATTTCGGTGTGGAATATCCCAGATATCACCCATCCATTTCTGTCGGAAATTGATATGATGTCACCACGATGACTTGCAAAAGTAATTTCTCATATGCATTTTTAAGAATTTGTTTTCTCTTTCAGCCTTCTTATACAATCATAAAAAAATAAAACAATCTTAAGCAACCAATGCAATTGTTCAACCAATCTATTCTAAATGACCTTTGACTTTAGGTTTACCAAAGAAACGTTTAGAAAATGTAAAATGCAATTGAGGACAACATTTTTGAGGAATTATGAAACAAGTTGGCGTAGGAAGAGCACCTTGGTTAGTAGTATAGTAGGAGGATGATCAGCAATGGAAGAGTTGTTAGGAGCTGAGCACCTTGTTTAGTTTTAGCAGGAGCCTGATCAGTATTGAAGTGTTGTTTCAAAACAGTTTTACATTTTACTTGGTGAATTATGGAATATGGGCAGTTAACTTTTGATAGTTGACACACGGCCGCCTTGTGGTTAATGTGGAATGTGGTAAGACTTAGCGAACAAAAACAAAAATCTATCTCAATGTTGAAACATTATCAGTAGTTAGTTGCTAATAATTGTATTCATCTAAGTGCTTTCTACATATTACAAGCAAAAATTATATAAATATAAATGTATATTTTCAGATAATTTTAATATAATTTATTTTGAATATATATTTTTTTAAATATAGAGAAAATATGAATAATACGTTTATTTGTTTTAAATCTTCTGTTTCATTAAAATTTTCCCAAAACCATAGACATTTCTTATACTATTGTTTAAAATAGAAAACACAAAAATAGCAACTAAAAAAATTATGGCCATGGGATTTGTTGGTACTTATCAGAGATGTTAGTTGGGACGTATAATCAATCGTCCAACCTTTGTTAGCAATTTGTCCACACGTTTGTGAATTTCAGCCATAATGAGCGGACTAATATATAATTTTTAATTTTTCAGCAAACAGAAATTATATATATTTAGTTATTATATAATATACCGTCGGTAAAGTGTTAATTTTTAAAATCAATAGTTTGCGTTGAATAAAAATGCATTGTATAATATACTTCAACTTTGCTGCAAATTAATTTACAGAGGAAATATGTTTTGCTATTATTCATTTTCTTATAATAATACGGAGGTACAGAGAAGATATAAGAAAAATAGTACATAAGCTAATCTATTGTTTTTGCTATATTTGAATCACAATATTGAAAAAATTCTATATTTCTTCTAATAAAATGGGGTTGGTTGATAGTTCAAGGCTTTCTAGATCATCTATAACAATAAATGTACAGATTATATAGCGCGGTTTTCCAATCGTTATATATTCCAATTCTCAGTTTGCCATTAATACGTTATTATAAAATTGTAAATAATTTATACATATTATATTATAATAATATTAATATTTATTTATTTACATAGCGCATTATTGCATAACAATGTCTGTAGTGTAGTTGTATAGCGCATAGTACAAAATTCAGTGTTTGATAGTAAAAAGTTTTATTATTAGGTTATAGTTTATAGTGAATGTATAATACCATAATATAATACAATGAAGTTTTAATATTAGGTTATAGTTTAGTGAATGTATAATACCAGAATATTACTTGATAAAGCAAGTTTTATTAATTCACTTTTTTAAAGTTTCAACACCTTCCACATGAACCACACGACGGCCGTGATTCCATTGCTAGACTTTCATTCCATTCCATTGCCAGGCGTGAATTATTATTTATAAAAAGAAGAATTTTATAATTTCATCTGACAATAACATCGAACATGAACGAATGCTTAATTAGAGATTTATATTTCCCTTAACCATTAAAAAACGAAAGATATAAAACTTCAGTTTATATAAATACGTACCTATAGATTTGAGCTGAGTTTTGTTTTGTTTAATTATTTTGGTATCTTAGCAACAATAATTTAGAATCCACCGACTCACAATGTTTACGGATAAATTGTTTTTGTGATTTACAGAGTTTCATTATAGATTTTAAATGGTATGTGATTTTATAAGCATGATTAACTATCAAAATAATTAAATTTAAGTTCTCATCATAATACAATTTTATTTAAAAAAAGATTGTTTTAATTACTTTCAATTTTACTTCTATACTGCAAACACCCATTTATATTTTGCGAAAATTCAACTAAGGTTATCTATCGTTTGTCCACAATTTTGAATAGAATATGATAGCGCTTCTAATTTTTTCGGTAATAGTGAATCGGTCAAATGCTTGTGTCACGGGTGTGACACCAGAGGGTTCTAACTACGAAACAGTCCAAGATATTACAGAAGAATATTATTCGACTCCAGATCCAATAACGCAACCGCTGACAACCATCAAAGCTACAGCAGTCTACTTAACAACCATCGAGGCCACAACGGCGAACTTGACAACCAGCACTGCGGAAGCTACTTCAGCTTCAGTGATGAGCACCCAAACTGCCCAAACAAAGACAACTTCGTCCAACTTGACTTCGCAAACAGCAACACCATTTAAGGAAGTAGAAAGCTCTACCTATACCTTTTTGATTAAACAGGTTGGAGCAGTTTTACTGCATAAATATATAAATATAATAATACTGTATTGTCCAATTCACTATATTTTAAAATACGATAATTATTTCAAAAGATGGTAATCAAATATATAAATAAGGAAGTAGAAAAACACTTTACGTATATTTTAAATCAATGAAATAACAATAATAATTACTAAAGTTTAACACAATAGTTGTGAAGTTACATAGGACTGTTTATAATAGTTTCAAACTGGACCTGTCGTTTCGATTTTTAACCAGATCATGTCCGATTTGCTAAATTAAAATTAAATTTTTTTATACATCGATTAAAAACTAAAATAGCATCTTCAAATTATGTTTTATAAAATCAATTTTTCTTTTTTGTAATATGGGTAAATATTTCGGAAATACGGATTTCTTCAAATAATACTGTATATTTTTCTGTTTAAAATCGTAAATATTAATTTATTTAAAAATGAAGAGAAAAACTGCTGAATATTTATTAGTACAAACATTTCCTTCCGCGTTCGTGACGAAAGTCCCTTGTAAGTATCAGGAACAATATAGGTGTCAACATTATGTTTTGATTTTCACATTTACCAAAACGAGATACAGTTAAAACTCAAAAAAAATTATTAACATATTGCATATAAAATAATTGAAATGAATGCCAAAATATTGAAAGAATATATTATATATATATATTTTTTCTTTTCATTTTAAAAATTTTATTTTATGAATATTAATAAAATTTTGAAAGGAATGTGATGAAATAATATTATTCTATAAATACAAATAATCTTATCCCGAAATATAAATTATAATACTTATAAATAATTTTAAACCAATTTACATTACTGAAGATAAACTTCATGAAGAAATAATTTTAACCGATATGATATTTTAGAGCTTGGCGATTTCTTTAAATACTTATTTAGGTATATCACTGCTCTGGAGAAACGTATATAGTTTTAAATATAGTTTCTAGAATCTTATTATTAGTCTGAATTACTTTTCAGACCGAGAAAACCCCAAGTCCAACTCAAAGCGGTTCAACAATACCAATCATAACGATTCAACCATCAACAACCGCAACAAATACTGAAGCAATCACCTCAACGACATCTTCGAAGACTTCCTTTGAAATACGATCTCTCTCGATTTATGCAATCCTTTTTATTTCGCTTTGGGTGCAATCTGTAACAAACCTGAACTGAATTTTATAATCTGAAAATACTGTTTAACAACGAATCACATTAATTATATTTCAACAAGGAATGTATATTTCAATTGTTCTATAATAAATTTGTTTCTTTAAATTAGAAACGATTATTTATTGTCATAATGCATATTTATTATATGCGTTAAATATTTTGTTCTTTAAATTAAATAAAAGTGGCAAGATCGGAATTTAGTTTATACCACTGAGAATGCTTTACATACATACTTGAAAATATTTTATTACAATTTGTAATTAAAATTTCTAAGGTTTTATGCAGCACATCATGTGAAATATGTATCCAAAGATATAATTTTGCGTTAGTATATAATAAAATCCGTAATTTTGCTTCTAGACAACAAATAATTAAAATTATTCATAGAAATTGAAAGATTTCTATGAATTGATAAGTTATAGGTATTTAATAAAATATACGGAAATATCATTTGATATAATTGAACAAATGCTTCTAAAAAAATGTGTTCAGTTTTGAATGAAAAATATGGAAAAAATTATTAAATATCTATATTATTTAGTAACGCAAAATATGTTAAAAATCAAATATTGCATTTTAGCAATGTAGAAGAATTTTTAATTTATATTGCCTGATTTTAGATTATAGCACATGTATGTTAAAATTTTCAATTTTATTATCTATGTTGAACAATTAATTAAATGAGATTTTCAACTCTTCCTTTCAAAATGTTTAACTTAACCCTTTCTTTGCGGTCTTATGGGACAGCAAAGAAAATGTTATAATGAGATGTTGTTTATTCGATTATCTTAATTTTGAATCGAATTGTGACTTTCCAAATGTTCCCACATTTGTTAGTTGTATTGAATAAACATGACCAGTATGTTAAACGAGTTACGATACATTTAGATATTTAGATATATAATAGAAATTTATATATTACCCGACTATGACTTTTTTAAACTAGAAATACGGTTAAAATATTAATTCATATACCTATACATTATTAAACCTTTTAATGGTGCAATTTTATTATTTTACAGAGTTTTCCTGAGTAATAATCACAATATTGGCACTTGATTAAAAATCTGTCATAGCAACCTGATAGGCAACAAGAAACTGCTAAAGGGTTAAGTGTATTAGGACAGAGGGCGGGGGGGGGGGGTGGATCCTATAACGCAACATCAACAACAAGAGACGAAGCTTAACAATTCTTATAGATTATAATTAGTGCACGTAAAACCGATACAATGTAATAAAGAAAAAGGTGAGGTTGGGGGTGAATGAGAGAGAACGAGAGATCAGAACTGATTTGCTAATAGTATCTAAGTCTGACGTCGACATTCTTATAGAATTTGGCAGTACATTATTCACGTTATATGTCTTCCGACGAAAGTCCTGCTTTAATTCTAGTTAATTATTGAAGAAGTGGAGCCAGTATCTTATAACGTACTGAAGGATTATAAAATTGAATCTTATTGGATTTAAAAAGAAATTTACTTTCGATAATGACGGTTGGTTTATTCAATTATTTATTATTTTATCTGTGGTTTAATATATTCACATAAACGTGGTCAGTGCTTTTTCTTCTTTTATGTTTTGTTATAAATTTAAAAGTTATCATTAAAAAACTGTTTTTCAATATTTAAATACAGAATGCTAATTTAATTGGTATTAATTACAATGAATTAATTTTTAAAATGTCAAACTATGTTTTGTTCGTATATTTTTCTTTAACAAAAGTTGTATTTTAAATATAAAAAAATGTTATCTTATATTTAATAAAAGATAACTTTTAAAACCTTTTCGTTTTATATTAGTGTTCACAAATGTACACATTAAAATGGATTTAATGAAAACTTAAAACAAAAAAGGAAATGAGACATTTTTAAAACCACTATATTATATTCTAAATATGAAAATTGTGTATTTAATAATTTATTCATGTTTTTTATAACTTAATTTAACATCTTAATATATATATATATATATAAAGTCGTAAAATCTGTCTGTTTAATAAAGGAAAAACAAAAATTCCTTTTTCAAAACTTCATTATATAAAAAATAATTTGAAACATTATCCTTCAACAAATGCAAAAATAAACAAACGAAATTTCTAATTTAAATTTGTAAACATCTATTGTAACTATAGACAACCAAATAAGAGTATGATATGACAAGTTCATCATTTAAAAAAAATTAAATTGGTGAAAACGAAAACTGATTTTTTTTTTAAATTTAAAGTTAAGTTCTAATTGATGTATAATGTATTTTAAAAGATTTATCAAAATATGATCATGAATTATTAGCATGTTTTGACTCTCATCTGTCGGACTGAATTATTCAAGCGTGTTTTGGGTTGTTACAAGATTTAAAAGCAGAAACTCTTTTTAACGCAGTAAGAAAATCGTTGGGAGACATTTCAGTAAAAAAAATTTTTACGGTACAGTCAGTCTATATTAACAGCCTGTTTCATTAAAAGAATTATTAACTCAATTTTTTCAACGTTGATTCAAAATTAATAAAAATAATTCCTATTTTTAATGACAAAAATACAGAAGTTGAATACTAATAAATAATTTGTGGATCAATATTGTCATTTTAATTTTTGAATAGAATAAATAAAAATTAATGAAATAATCCGAAAAAAAAAAAGAATTGTTAGAATAAGATAATTTAACGGAAAATGTAACAAAGATTGTCACAATTTTCGTAATTCATCAATAATAAATTTTTGGAAACATAAATTACTTATATGTATAATATTATTTTTTTTGTAGGAAATTTCACAAGAAGAAGCAAAATGTAAGTATTTAAAAAATATTTTATAATAAGAAAATACTTAAGAGCATAAATAATAAAACTTTGTCAATTATTTTTTATACCTTTTAATGACGGGTGGGATCGATTACGAATTTCACGAATTTTAATCGATAATAATAATTTTAATTTCAAAAAGATTTATCAGATTTTAAAAGATCTTAGAAGGAAATACTGAAATTTCAATTAAATTTTTTAATGCTATAATTTCAAAATGTTATCTTTAATATGTCAAACCTTAACAAAATAATATTTTCTGCTACTGATAGTAGTATCTGAACTTAAATTAAAACAATATAAAATTGTTTGAATAATGTTATTATGAAAATTATATTAAAAAATAATCCTTTTTTTGAAAAGTAATTATTTAAAGAATTTGTTTAACTATTTTTTTATAAATTTTAATAATACAAATACATGAAATATTTTATTATAGTTTAATAAATTATATGATATATTTTAAAATTGAACTGCATTTTTATTTATATATACAAATATCAACTTCAAGTAATAAATTATACAAATTATACAAAGTAATACATACAAATGAAAAGGAAAACATAAACGTATATTTTACGTCCAAAAAATTGAATATTGATCAAATCTAACTAACTTTAGTGTATCGGGAAACCTTCAACAGCCTGGAACCCAATAAACGAGGGAAGATTAGCTTGGATCAGATCGGATATGCACTTCGGATCAATAACCAATGTCCAACTGAGGCAGAAATTCAGGAAATAAAAAATACTTATACAGACGATGATGCTGAAGAAGGCGGTATGTTTTATTTAAAAATATTTGTTTAGAAAAGCATTCGTTTGTTCACAGATAAAATATATTTTACTAAATTCGTAAATTTTGATAGAAAAAATGAGTTATTTAAAAATGAAAATGAATACTGAACAATTTAGCCATTGTAGTTTCAGAAAATATGTCAAAAATTGTCTTTTATTACAATTTATCTTTATAACTTAATCAAATAATTACCTTTAATTTAATGAGAAATTGATGAGGATAGGATCCAATTTCGTAATAGGATTTTTTTAGAAAAATTTTAAGAAGTCAAAATATATTTAATTGGAAAGTTTGAGTTTGACGACTAATTGTTCAAGTTAGTTACAAATGCTGGATCTCATTTAATTTTTGTCTGGATTATTGGTAAAGGGTATTATTAACGCGAATTTACAAAAACAAAATATTTAAGAAAAAATAATAGAAAAAAGTTTTTAAAATGAAATAAGAGAAAATAAAATTGATTATGTTAGTTTGATAAAACTATTTAAGTGATATTTTTCATACTTTTGCAGTCAATTTTGTTTTATCTTGTTTTTTAAATTTAAATTTATTAATAATTACAATTTTTATTTAAAATAATTATTTAAGTGATTATATAATATTATATTATAATTTATTTTAATATTGTAAAATTATATAAGTGATATTATAAAAAATATGAATAACATTTATAAAATATTTTAAAAATTAAAAAAATATTTCTTTTAGAAATCGCAAACTTTAATTATTTTCTTAATTTTGAAAATTGAATATTAGTATTCTTTAAGTGACTAATATATTTATAAAATTAATATATTATATCAATTATTTAAAAGATATTTTTCATGATTATATCAAGCATTTTTATGTTATGTAATTTAAAATTATATCAATTGTTAAATAGTTTTATTTCGAACAACTTTTCATACATTAATATTGTTGTCTGGTGTTATACATAATAAAAATATTTAAAAAAAACAATTCCAGTTATTTAAAAGCGTAATAAAGTCCATTTTTTTAGGCGAATTATAAATATTTTCTACCATCACATTTTAGAGACACCCAAAGTAGATTTTGAAGAATTTTGCACAATTATGAAAGAAAATTGGAAAACAAAAGAGGAACTCCAAGAGAAAATTGTGTCCGCATTTTTGGTTAGTATTAGTCCTCCAATTTCAATTTTCATTTATTTAAACATTGTGCATGTTGTTTTTGTTTTAACAAAAACAAAAAGTACCTACACGGAATTCTTGAAATGGAATGGACGAGGATTATGTAAAATACATTTGAATACATATTAATATTCCACATAGTCCTCAGGAATGTATCAATCCGATAACTATTTTAAATACATAGAAAATAATCAAATTGAAAATAATTTTATTTAAGAAGATGTTATAATTATGTTTCTTAATTTATGTGTTGAAACTAAATTTTTATAAATAATAAAATTAGAACATTTTAAATTTTTTTTGCGATTTGATATTTATTTGATATGAACTCTTTTTCGAAATATTTGAATATTTTGCTTTTTATCAATTGATGACAGACTTTCGACAAAGTAGAGTCTGGTTTGATTGACGAAGCTGAGATGCGAAATGCGATGCTCAGATTAGGAGAATTCATTGAAGAGTCGGAGATGAGCGAGTTTCTTAAGGAGTCAAATTGCGGTTCAGATGGAAAAATACCCTATGAAGGTATTGACGATGTTTGATCACATTTAGAAAGTAGTATTTGCGTGATCTTTATTTCTTTGATTTATTTCATATGTATTACAATGTGTATTTCAATATTACAGTAATATTTCTTTCTTATATATTATTACAATATACGGTGCACTATTCTTTGAATTTAACATTGATATAAACTGTATTACTGAATTTCAGAATTTGCCAAGCACATGCTCGATGCTTATCCCCGTCCAGCCTCCAAGAAGAAAGCAGCTTCCGCAAAATCAAAAAAATCAAGTGCCAGAAAGTAGGCCTTACTGAATATGTTGTGAGGCAGAACTCTTTGTTTAACAATTTTATCATTATGTTTTGAAAATGTTAATTTAATCAGATGACATGTACATATTAAAAGAATATTTTAAAAGTATTAATCACATACTTATGAATAAAAAAATTTTAAAAATTCTAATTATTTTTTTTTTGCTAATTATTTAAATGTTTAGTTAATAATAGAATAATAATTACTTAATGAAGTAATTGCTTAATATGCCATACATGAAGTTATATGTAAATATCTTCAATTTTTGTTCTATTGATTGTTTCCAATAAATTAAAATTACGTATTTACTATATATAATAAATATATCGTGAATTAAGATAAGTCATAACACATGAACGTCATTTTCATACAATTACATAAGGGGGGTTTAAAAGGATTATACAACCGAACCTCGACACGAAATTGTGCTTCAATTAATTAAAAATATATTATAGATACCCTAAAATCTATATTTGTTAACCTTTAAAAAATGTTTATATTATAGATATAGATAATAATAATAATAATAATAATAATAATATTAAGTATCGTAATTGGCGTTATCAGAGTAATCAAGTGGCATTACCGGAGAGCATTTGGCATTATCACAAGAGGTGGCATTACTCGGGTAATAACTGGCACT
>JAUZNC010007506.1:20615-30696 GCA_034780395.1 Vannuccia rotundouncinata | reverse complement strand
GCATCTTTGTCGTCCCAGCTCTTTTCCGTATTGAGTGTATATTATGTGTATGGCCTGTTTATTTTTCTCTGCGGTCAGCCAAAGGAAGGCTGAGTGTCGTCTCATCGCCAGCTCGCTTCTTAATAACATAACACGCTGTGCACTTTAATTGTAAGCTCAGCTATTGCACTGGGAACACACCCATACAACAAAGTGAGACATTTTGGAGTAAGCTTTGACATCGAGGTTAAATATTGTTGTCTAAACACATAGCCGGTTGGATTCTCGTCTCAATTATAGGCCTTTTATATTCTCAATATACTTTTCCACAATCTCAGTAATATTATATTTACTATATTAAGTATATATTATACTTTACAACTTTATGTTTTAACAGAGTTATAGCAAAACAAGGCAATTAGAAATTTGAATCATTTGAATCAGTCGTATCAAAGTGTTTTATGTAGGAAAGTTTTACCCGAAACACATTGTCTAATTGACTATTATAGATTTTTTGGGTTTAAAAACAATTTAATTGACTGCAAAGTATTCTCTTTATTGAAGTTTGAAAAAGCTATAATTTGATTGTGCAATCATTTAAATAATCATATACAAAGAAAGATAGAATTTATTTTATAGCGCTAGAATTTCTAGAAGGAACTGTAAACACTTCAAATATACTGCTAATTTAGATGATTATATTTCAATAATGTATTTAATCATCAAATATATTAAATATTGTCAAGATGGGTTTCACCAAAGAAAATTAATGTAATACTTTGTTTTAATATTTGAATGTTTGATTTTTTAATTTTCCTAAATTTATTCTATAAATTCATAGAAATTTGTTTATCTATAATATTTAGGACTTAAATTCTCGAATACCTTACATTTTGTTGCATTACCGATTATAGGAAAATTAATTTAGTTTTTTCTTTACTATTATATCTGGAAATGCTATTTTGAATAATTTACTGTTCATAAAAATTATGTAGTATACTCCTGAGTTTATCATATCCCGAAACCAGTTATGAGATATAAAAGCTACATTTCCTTACATTGTGCATTAGTGATTATAGGAAAATTAATTTAGTTTTTAGTTGATTATGTATTATTATGGCTTCTTGTCATTATTCATATTTTATGTGGTCCCCTTTAAAAATCTCCTTCATAAATTTAGTGGTAAAACGATTATGTGGAGCAGCCAAATATTCAATATATTTTTCTCTATAATATTCTTAAAATATACCTAATGTTTTGAGGGAAAATGGTCCAATGTCTGCTAAAATATTAATCCTAGTTTATAATTATTTGGCGTGATTGTGAGTAGAATTTCGAATGAACAAAATTCCAATATAGAGGAAAACTAGGTCGATAGTTTAACGTGTATAGACAGGATATTTATAAGTTTCGGCAAATGTTTAAAATATGGATCAATATTCTTCATATTTTCTAATAATGACTATATAGTTGTTTCGATCGATCGATCGATTATATAAGTATTTTCGAAAACCTATCTATGCTATACGTATATACTATATTTTGAAATATTTATGAATTTTAAGAGATAAAAAATAAAGTTAGTAAAACCAACTGACCCAGTATAATTTATCCGTCTAGAACTTTGCTACCTCTCTTGGAAGGTACAATACGATTTCTCTGTATGAGTTCAATGACTGGCAGGAATATTCATTATTATTAACCATGATTTACCCCTTATTTTGACATTTGCCAAAGATTTGATGTCAGTTTATAGAACAAATGGTATTGTTCATTTCCCCCAGACATTTTTAAAATTTGATTAGAGACACTTTTTCAAATTTAACAGATTTCAAAGGAATAAAAATGAAAGGTGTACTAATAAAATGAGATCCAGACCTTCAAGAAATAACAATATTTTTTTGAAAATGCCAATTATAGTCAACAACCCGCTTCCATCGTTAATTAATTTTATAAATCAACTCTTTTGAGAATATCTGGATTTCGGCACGTAGCATTTTTAGAATTTTATTTACCTTTAAAGACGGGTTGGAAATTTTTGCAATCTTGTAATTGAATTAGTAAACATTTAGTCGTTTTTAAAATATATTGAGGTCGTTAATTTAGTTTCGTCAATTTGCAGATTTTTCTTTCTCTCTTTCCTTGACAAGTTATGGATTTCTATATCAGACCGAATAGCATTTATAATTAAAGTTCCAATAATTACATCCGCAATAAAGAAAAGATTTAAATTATTCTTTCTTTTCTAGATATTTGTAAATAAAAAAGAATAAATTTGTTGCAGCTATATTTACTGTATGCATCATGATTATATGAATGGAATGTAAGCTTCATAGGTATTTATGCTATGTGCATTATGTGGCAAGCAGATGTTTTCAAATGTTTGTGCACGTTGTATTTATATTATCGCTAATAGTTATGTTTTCATCCAGGAATTTTCAATATAACCCAGGATTAATATTATATTTTTAAAATATCCGTTTTTACTGTCTGTATGTGTTCATTTTAAAAATTGTTTGTTTCGTAATTTGATGAATAACGGCAAGCTGAAGATTTAAATAATAAAAGAGTTTAATTATTTCTATCCTATTCCATTTATCGATTAATTGTGAATGAATTTGGTTATTTGATTAATTGAAATATTTAAATATAATAGCTGCAAAAAAAGGATTTAAGAATATTTCACATTATTCAAATACTATAACATATTTTTTGAGAAAAATCTTTCATGTAGGAATAAAAATTCAACTAGATATATCTAAAAGATTAATTTATTTATGGTCAAACTTTAAAATCGTCAGAATGATTGTTCTCTTTGTATACATAGAACCTGAGTTTTGCACTGTATACTTCGATTTGCGTCGTAGGTACTTATTTATCTTTTATTTACAGTAGATACCTACTTTATTATATTAAGATAAATAAATGTATGACCTCTAAAGTCCATTAGTGGTTCACAGTCGTAATTGTCTCTCGGTAATTAATGTGTTATATATTCGTAAAGTAAATAATTCTATTTGCAATTGTAAACCTCATCGACGTCCAATATGTGAAGCTGTTTCAATTGTAATTCTGGGAAATCTACAAGAAACATATTTTTTAGATTAGATTTATTAAAGATTTACTCACCGCAATAATGTTAAAGTAAAATTCGAAGTATTGTTAATAATGGATTAATTATCTACGACACATCATACAGAATTCGAATAAAGTTGTAGTTTAAAATACAATCAAGTATAAATATCTATGGCTTCTATCTATATCGAAAAACAGTAAGTTCGTTGGGAATTTTGTTTTATGAAAGATATAAGTTCTTATTCTGATGGATTTTCTAGATTTACTTATTAGAATCAATACTCTGATATAATCAAACACGATACACAGAAGGTTAAACAGCTCTAGATATGTGAACACAAATGATTGAAAGTAATTTCCCTCCAATTCTTCAAGCAGACATTTTCAATAGTATTTATTCAATCGTAAAAAGAACAACTATCGTTCGTTGTGAATATAGTTAACATCAGAGTAATATACTTTCTAACCAAAAATAAGTCTGTTTAAGAATATTTTTCGATGTTTATCTACTTCAAAGATATCAGAAAAAATAACAACTAATATCTGTTACTAACATATTATGAGAAATATGTTATTATTTTCATTATTTATTATGTATTATGTTATATATGAATAAATATTATATTGAACATATTATTGTATTCGTAAAAACCTCTGAAACCTTCTTTTTAAGTTATAATAAGTTTATATAATCTATAATTGTCAAATATATTCAGATTGCAAAATCCAGTCGAAAATATTTCCCGTATGATCTTATGTAATAGTTATAGTAAATGAATGTTTTATTTAGTTAAAACATTAGTTGCAAGTCATTATTTTGAAATATCTTATTGATTTCTTATCTATATTCTAATTTATAATATCTATGATAAATTAGGTATTTTTTGATATACAGGATGGCGCATATAAGTACCCCAATAAAAATATCTACGTTAATAAAATTATTGATTTAATAGGTACTTTAAATAGATATTAAGTACTTATGTGGAAAATTTCAATTTTTTTAACAAATAAAACCGATCGATATTTAAGCTGCGGAAGTGCTTATGCGCCACTCTGTAATTTCTTTCTTTATGCTATAAAGATATTATTTTTACAATATTATAGTAAGGAATGTTAATTTTATTGTAAATAATTATTTCAATACAGCTATTTCAATATTGATTTACCCCTATATAACACATTAAACAAATTGCCCAACATTTTCTTCAGATTATTATGCTTGTAGTTTCATCGAATTGATTGACGTGACTGATGCTGAAAAAATTTTTATCTGCTTGTAATACAATCACTCACTTTGATTAGGTAGTACATTCTTGGAATGAAATCACTGTGTTTCTCCATTTTGCAAATCAAAAAATCTTAATTTTTAAGAATAAATGTGTTGACTTTTAATTTCATATAAAAATAGTAATATTATATATATGCAGAAAGTCTTTTTATATAAACCTTTCAACGTTTATAATATCCATTAATTATTATATACAGTTTGCTTGGTGATATTGTAAATATTGTATAGATTGGTAAACAACAATATTTATCATTGAAAGCAGTGTCTAAAATATAGAATAACTATATTAAAAATTACATATACTGCTATAAAACTAGTTTATAAGTTGAAATACCCTCGCTGCTTTATATTATTATTATTATTATTGCAGGTGTAGAATTTTTTTTTAATATGTAGAAAACCAATGTTATTACAATTGTATTTATTCTTAAAAACATTTTTTTTTATTTTTAAAATGCAAAATAAATTGAAAGTAATCGGAATAGATTGTTTCAGAAAAGGTATAATTATCATATTTTGTATCATATATCATGAGTGTATATACAATAATTAATTTCAAATATATAGTGTATTGATTTTCTCCTCATTCTACCCATAATCGCGTTGTTAATGATTTGCAAGATTGCCAATATAGACAGTTTCTACTCTATATACTAATCAAATGTCTTTTGTATCAACCAACACTATTTTTTGACTATTTGGTCTGTATTTGCTGTTTTTGAACAGCCGTTGCTTTATATAGGAGTTATTTTAGTTCATCAATCTAGAGAATAATGACGATATCTATATGAATGCAATTATCGTAAAATCTGATGACTCTTAAATCTATTAAAAGGTTTCAGATCTATTCAATTTCAACATTGTGAAATCTATAATATTTAAATTACGTTCATACATTATCGATCATATATTTTAAATGTCGATTTAAAATATCTTTTGTTGAAAATAACTATTATATGGAATGTTTTTAAATACACACTGGTATTTATGATGTTTGTTATATATGTATAAACGAATAGACAACATTTAATTATTCATATTTAAATTTTGTTTTATCCGAACAAAAAATAAATTAATCTTCTCAGATTAAACCTGAATAAATTTTGCAAAATATTTCTATATACAAAAAGAAAGCTTTATATGTATAAACACGTCTTTTTCAGGTGATAAGACTCAAAATTCTTGATATTTGTATGTATAGAAGTCATTAAAACACGCTTAAGCCATTCATTTTGAATGTTTCTTGCAATATTTATTTTTATAATTTCGAATTAATCGATTTTTCTACAATAGTATCATTTCTGATTCTCCAATTTGAATTTTGTTTAAATAATCATGTACTGAATTTGTGAATCTAATTTATAAATTTATTTTAAACCAAAACAAATAATTTTTCGTAAAAAACATTTTCAAACTGAGTAAAATATTTAAATAAATAGTCAGACAAAGAATTTTAAAGATTTTGTTTAGATTGATCTCTAAAGATAAATCCATCTTCCTCATTTGTCAAGGAAATGTAATATTTATTTAATAATAATAAATCAAAAAAGCTCCGTTTAATTAGCCATATAATGATAACTGTACACAAAATAGCCGCTTAATGTATATAATATATATATATTGAAATATGTTCTTAATTCTTGTACTTTCTTTGCGTGTGACTTATAATTTGGTTAAATTATTTCAAATTTTATTACATATAAAGTAAAATAGTTGCTGTTTATTTGATACAACATAGATATGTCGAACACTATATATATATACATAAATCAATTTTGCTTGATCCATCCTGAATAAGATATCTTGTTTAATTTAACTGCCTAAAACAATCTGCTATCACCGATTTCTTGAACATGTCAAGGAACATGCTTCTTCTACAGGAGGAATGCAACAAATATTGTGCTCGATCAAGACGAAGTATGTTTGCAAATTTAATTAATTTGTTTGGATAATTTATAAGCTCTATTGAAGTATGCATTCCTACCTCCTATAATGTTATTTCGGTGCTATAGAGATCGGCCTGCCAAGTTTTGTCATTTAGGTATAGCCCAAGATTTCAAATGGAGGATAAATGTAGTGTAGCCTCTCCATATATATCTAGGGGTCACATAGCAAGCCCCTAATAAGTTAAATCACGGGGTCTATCCAGTGTCAACATGTTTATAGAAGATAAAACGATTCCGCTTATGAAATATGGACAAAATTCACCTAGGCGACACGCCACGTACAGATTATGATTTTCTAGATTCTAGGTAGTTGTCGGCCTCTTGTGTATTATACCTTTAATTTATGCAAAGATCTTCTGGACATTAAATCGGCAGAAAGGATGCAACTTCAAAGCCTTGGTTTTTTATATCCTTCTCGAGTTATTTAAGTTAGGCATCCTTTTGAAACCATGGTTACAGTACATACTATATTTTTATTAAAAATAAATTGTTTGTGATGTTTTGAAATATTTGAACATATTCGTCGTGGTTTTTAGTCACATTGTATGCTTACATATTAAATTATCTATCATAATATGTTAAACCGCTATTATGTTGTTATACACTAGGTATTGCATAATCAATAAATTGACGTTTTAGAAACTTAGTCAAGTGGTTTTATGTGTATCAAAATGCTTGAGATTACTTAATGAAGACATCTATCCCTCATTTTTGACGTCAATTATTTAGCAGTTGTCTCTCTGGTTAATAAATTATTTAGATTTACACATAAATATAAGAACCTAGTACAACAAGTTAATGCTACTGAAAATTTTAATATAATTTTCTTCTTTTCTTAAAAAAAACTATTTAATTAAAATGTGTTCTTTCATATAATATATCGTAGTCAATTATATCGTAGGTATCGTAAAATAATGATTTTATATTTGAATTTTTAATTTAATTGGTTGATTTAAAAAGATATACATCGATTATAGATATAGAATATTTCTATGAATTTATTGATTTTTAGCCGTGAAAATTCTCTATTATCAATGTGTATCACATATTATCTTTGTATAAAAACTTTTAAACTTTTAATAAACTTTTTAAAAATTATAATAAACTTTTAAAAAACTTATAATAAGCTTTAAACTTTCATTTTTTAAAATCGATCTCATCAACCTCTAATGTTGAAACTAATTTTTGGATTTAATAATTAAAAAAGAATTATGAAAACAATTCTGTCATGTAAAATCTGTCAATTAAAATTAATACGATACAATTATTCTAATAAGTTGCTAACAAACAGTTGTATTTTGATCCGAGCCGATCCAGACAATTACAGAAAGACTAATCCTTCTTAATTATACTTGCTGACATCCTTTTCCTCTACTGACTTTCAAATTCAGTGAAAAGTCTATGAAAACTAATTCTCATCAAGGTATCTGCAATTATAGACAAATTGAAATCAATTAACAAAGAAAACTGTACACATCAAGACGGAAAAGTATCTTTTATTGTCTGAGATGATAAAATGAATTCCTGTCAATTTTATCCGCGATGGAAAATGAAGTTGAAAGTGTAATTTGAAAACAGTTTCGAATTATCTACCTTCACGTTTTATAACTATTCTTTGAAGATAAGTTTTTAAGTTTTCAACATGAAACAAGGCGTTTTAACAGCTTCTGCTTTTAGATATATCAACGTTGACCTCAATAAATTTAAAATGGTTGTTTATTCCTTTTTTTTCATAAATTTGTTTTGTAAGTTGTTTTAAAGGATTTTTTAAAGTTCTAATATTTGAATATGAGAACACTTTTCTGGTAAAGTGTTAATTTTTCAACATTTTTTCTACTTTTAACTATTTTATGCAACTCTATATTTGTATTTAAAAAAAACTCAAATGTGACTCTTTTTATAAATAAAAATATGAAAGCTACCAATCTATAGTTAGAAAAAATTTTCCTCTTGTTTGCTAGACTATTTTTTAAAAAGCGCATTTCATTGTTTAAAAATATACTTTTCAAAAAAATCATCCAATTTTAATTTCACTTCTTTCATTTTGAAATAAACGACTCAAGCTGTGACTAGAAAATATAGAAATGTCAGTGTTTACAACCGAAATAATTAGGATTTTACCAACTCCGCGCATAATTGACTGAAATTATAAAAACTAAGTCACTAAGACACTATTATTAAGTCAAATATATTTAAGTAATTATTACTCGTGTATTAAACTGAAAAAAAGTTAAATGTCTCCATTTCATTAAAATCCAGCTTTTAAAAGAACATTTCTATGAATTTATCAGTTAAATTTAATACAATTAAAAAATCAATATTATTGATTGACGAAGATATTGTAGAAGTAAATTAGATATTTTAAAATAAAGGACGTTATTTTTTATGCTGAACGCCACCATTTTATTCTAGGTGGATTATGTGTTTATTTTAGAATAAGGTATTACAGAAATACTTTACTTTTAAACATAGTTTTATAGAAAATTAAGAATGTTAAGAAGGTTAAAATAAATTACAGAATTTAAAAAAATAAATCAGAATTTTTTACGTAAAATGTTTTACAAATTCAATATCATCAATTCTTCCTTCAGAATTTGTTCTATAGTCTGTTTTCTTAAAGTCATTCGTCTGAATGTTGCAGGATTAACAATAATTGCATCTGTTAGTCTAAGTAGAATAAATGGTCAATTCAATCCTACTCCCAAGACACTAATAAACATAAATTGTGTCCATTGGTCTCTGTGCAGTATAGAAAGCTATAGGTTTTGGAAATTATATCATCTAACTTAAGTCTGAGTGTTGTAATTTTTATTACTAAGCCTTGGTTAAACGTCAGAAAACAGGATTGTTGAATTGGATTCCCTTTGTTACTTTTTCGGTTAAATGCTGTCCTCTTTTCAGTTCAAAATTTTTAAATGGTATTTCTGGGAATAAATGTATCTATTTAAAATGGATATAATGAAACAAAATGAGCAATTTACTAAACTCCTTCAATATCATAGACTATCAATAATATATATTTTTCAATTGTATTAATTTAACTTATAAATTCACAGAAATGTTTATAGAAATTGAATTTTAACAAAATGGAGACATTTCACACTTTTTATAATTTAATACACGAGTGACGAATCTTGAAATGCTGAAATATTCTTGAATCCAAATAATACAGTTTTCAATTCGAACTATCTCATAATTATCGATCAGATTTCCTTTCTATATATAATAACAAGTTAATATCTCTGATACAGCCTTATTTTAAAAGTCGAACCTTTAATAACCATGGATAAAATTAAACTGTTAAACAATTCTGATAAATGTTTGACAATTCTGTCTTCCTGCTCATTTCAGGATTCCACTATCAGACTCCAATTTCAATGATCCACAGATTCGCACTGGATCGAGGCTGGCGCAGGTTCATGCTCATTTACTCCGACGCTGAATACACCCACCACACCGACTACCTGCACTGCACCCTCGTCCGCACGGCCATCGAACGATACTTCAGGAACTTCCAGTCCAGCCAGCGCTTTGAAATAATCTACAATTCCATCTCTCCGGAAGACGAGACTCTGGGGGACAATGTCGAGCGAATTCTTCGTAATAAAGAGGGTGTGCAGTTTTCAAGTGAGTTCCTTCACATCTGCTGATTTAAAAACAGAACAGTGGAACTCACAAATCAGAGTTTTATCCACATTTGAGATCGATTGGACCACTCTAATGGCTAATGACGTCACTCAAATTATATGGCTAATGACGTCACTCAAATTATATGGCTAATGACGTCACT
>JAUZNC010007495.1:13691-33669 GCA_034780395.1 Vannuccia rotundouncinata | reverse complement strand
AGTAATATTATGATGAAACAATGATTGCATGCCTTGAAATTGAACATGAAAAATGCTAAAACTTCAGTACAATATTTGGGATTTAATAATCATAAACTTACATTTTATTGTAATTATTAACCATAAACTTCTTAGAATAATATTTCTATATTAAATCGTTGTTATAATTTATGTTTGTAATCAATGAAGTATGTTATCAAACTTTTCAACATAAACGTATGTTCTATTGATTTAACGAAAGCCAGAAATTATTTATTATATTTTCAAAATTTTCAAATATAACTATTTTTTAGTTAGATATAGAAATAAAGGCTTGCATAATCTATAAACATGAAAATATATATATGTCTAAAAATTAATTGATATCTTTAGAATTTATACATAGAAAATGACTAACATAACAATTTCGAAATATTAAAACAAAGTCAATTTCTATGAATTTATATAATTAATTTAATAGTTTGTTAATAACACCACTTCGCACGAAATATATGCTTGATTGCTTTGAAAATTTGTATATATTTATCAAGTCGAATGCGTAGAATTCAAAAATGAACTTTATTTTGACCGCCCACCAAATCGTTTCAAGTTATTCCTATTTTTATCCTGCTCACATATTATATCTTAACCGGACCGTTTCAGTGCATAATTTTTGCAATCTTATCAGGACGTGCCTATAATTTTAGTCTTATCGGGACTTGTTCTGCGCATGCGCAGAATCCCCCATGAAGGTCAGGGCAGAATTTTTAAATAATCCAAAAAAGTTATTATGTAGGTCTTATCTGGACGATTCTATAGGACAAATTATTTTTAAAGGCTCTAATCATATTATAAATGTCCCAATTAGATAGGTTATATACAATTATTTCAATCAATAATTCAAAAACGTTATCATAGTTTCTTAATTTATTTATATTACTTTTCTAGACTATTTTATGTATAAAATTTATTCAATATAATTATGAGTCTTGACAGTAATAATGAAAGTTAGCCAATATCTGAATAATATCTGAATAATATAAATTACAATATCTGAATACATAAATCATGATCAGTCGTATTTAATGAAGTCATAAAACTTGAAATTAATTATAAAAAATTTGTAATAATATAAGGTTATAATATCTAATATCTGAATACATAAATCATAATTAACAAAATATAAATATAAGTAACAAAATGTGACTAAATGTGAAACTTGTTAGGAATTCATATTTTGATTTAAAATTAAGAATACATATGTAAATTTTCCGTTAGATTACAAATATTTGTCTCATTTTTCCTTCAAACAATTTAAGAAGTTATTAGAAATTTGGTGACATCTTCCCTGTGTAATTTGGGTGGACATTAAATTGTACTTTCCACATATATCTAAATTAATAGATCTTTTATTTTTCACATATATAAAATTAAAAAGGCATTTGCAAAGTTTTAGTTTTGTAATGAAGAGTTGCAGCTGTCAGAGTCCAATTGCAGAATAATTAGGGTAGCTGATTAAGAGCGTCAAAATGCAAAATCCTGATTAAGAGCGTCAATACAAGAAAAGAGCCCATGGAAAGAAAGAACAAGCACTGCGTCATGGTGTCTGCATTTTTGATGAATGGTCTATATATATATATATACCTATTTGTCCTTTATTATGGACAATTTTAATCTTTAGTGCGACCACGAGTATTTAGACAATGCATAGACCAAACAGAAAAAATAAAACATTTTTGATAGATTAATTATATAATGAAGAGCAGGAATAGGGATCAATTATGTCTAATTATAATGTATAATAAATAAATAAGGTTTTTCATATTTAAACGTTTAAATTGATTTTAAAAGAATACATGACATAATGAATCACTCGATCCAAATACTTAATTGGGTAATTAGTATTATTTTTTAAAGGTATAACAACAATTACTTTTTTTTTCTAAAAAAATAATATTAATATAATCCCTTACGAAAATTTGTTTTTTGGAACGCTTAGTGTTCTTAATAATTATTTAAGAAAACACTGTGTGTTTGCGTATATAATTCTAATAAAAAGCTATAATTTCGACATTACATATTTATTTTTTCGGTCAAACCTGATTAAGTTGGTTTAATTTTTAGTGTGAATTTATGACTAACGCAACATTAAATAAGTTTATTTTTATAGATATAATATTAGAAAATCAATAGTTCTGTTTATAACATCTTATAGTTGTTAATTAAATATAATTTATTCTATTGATGTATTTTTATGGACATTTACAGACTACGTTTCTCATTCTGGCTGACTTTTTCATTTGAACATCGAGGCCGTCTCTGCATGATGGAATTCTTGATCTTTGAAAATATAGAAACTGTCCATTTGTACTCAATCTTGAAGTGCAGCTGTATTATTAAGTTTGGCGTGGACGATGGTTAAAAGTCACCATTGACATTGCTCACTTCAGTAAAAATATATATCGTAAAGTGATTTAAATCGTGTTTTGTGAAATCAGAAATATCTTTGAGTATGTATGAAATTGATTAATTTCAATGTAAAGAGTTATTTCATTAATAGGGCTATAAGAAACCGATAACATTTAAGGTGTTTATAATTTGTGAGTTACGGTATACCTATATGCAAAGATTTTTTTAATTTATGTGAACTATATGTAGCTACTATAGAAAAATTAGTGTGTAGAAACCATTATAATCATATTAGATGAAGTAATTATTTTATTAATATTTCGTCTTTGGAAAATCTTATATTGTCTCAAGTCAAATTCTGTTTATTGAATGACTATAATGTGTTATTTACCGAATTTTACACCTTTTTTTCTAGAAAAATTTATATATCTTTTAATTATTCAAAATGAAGTATAAAGTAATTTATTTTTAAAAGATATTTCCAGAATCGATACAGTATCATGTTACAATGAGATTCGTTTACTCGTTCAAGGGGAATATAATTACAAGCCCTAATCCCTATCACGACCCTGAGTACAAATCCCTATACATCATGAAATAGAATTTTTAATTAACTGGTTAAATTTTAACTATTTGTATTAAATCATTTTATTGCTAGATCATTCAAATATTGACAAAACACATATAACCTTTTTATTCATTTTTATTACGTAGCTCTTTAATTGGCACTCTCCGCCAATTAATTTTCAAAATTAATTTATATATTGATTTTATTATTGTTATATATAAAACATTTTGTTTACTTTGTGAAAAACTAAAATTTTATGATCAATATAAGAATAATATTGCCTACACTGTGAAGGACGAAAAGTGTTTGGTCACTGTTTACTTAAAAGGATCAGTACTGCGTATTGAATTATATTCCTGAATTTAGGATTAAATTTCTGAAGAGTTGAACTTCACTTATGTGAAGTATGTGCTTTTCAATATGTACAACATAATTCAGATATTGATTCATCTGTCAAAGACAGTGTTACATACCTTTTTGTATCAACGGTTTTATAAAATTCAGATTTACTAAACATTATATACTAATTAATATGCGTAAGACATTAATATTATCGTGTTTTATTAATATATTTATATATAAATTCGGTTATTATCAATAATCCAAATATTATTAAATATAATCCTACCACATTCGTATAGTTATTTACTGCCATATATTAGAGTCACTGTCAGAGCAGTTTCAGATCACTGTAAATTTGTTTTCGTGAATTATATGAAATGTTTGAATTTTCGAAGAGATGGAAAGATTTCGCATATTACTTTAAAAATATAGAATACATAATGATTTGTTCCAAATTATCAAAAGATATTGCAATTGTTCATTAGACACTGGTATAATTCCTTCAAACAATTGTTATAGCTGTGAAAAACTTTTTAAAACTTGAACAAAAAATTTAAAATGTTAAGTTATACCTTTCATTCAAAATATTATTATCTTAATCCATAATATAATGTTTAATTTATCTCAATCAATATATGGTTGCCTGTTGGAAGATTTAAAAAAACTATATCCAAATTAGCGCTGAGCATTAAGAATGGACACCCTGCTGACACCCTGCGAGCAGAATTTTATCAAAAGTATTGGTGTAATTTTATAATAAATGGTTATAAGTGTGTTTTATCATCTTTAAAACCAGTAGAGTAACAAAAATTGTACTAGTTTAATTTTAACAACATCATGTGATCGAATAGTAAAATTTATATTGGTAATATTCTATAATAAGCTATATTAAATTTATATATTATATGCCGCTATAATAAGTATTTTTAATAATTATGCAGAATAAAAACTCGATATTTGAATTTATATATAATCTGAATTAATTACAATAATTACAAAGGTTAGAATTATGAAACAAATAAAATATCAAAAGTAATGCTAGAATATATTATATATATTTACAACTTATAAAATTAACATAGCAGGGTGGGCCAAATGTCTTTACAGATTTTATTGTAAATATAGTATATTGTCAAATTTAAATCCACTTGGTCGATCTTGCTGAAATTTAGTGTGAGGGTACATCTTCAAATGACCTTCACTATTCTCAGTTGTCATGGTAACCAATGACCTACTTTTAAATGGCAGAAAATTCAAATTTTCGATTTGTCATCTTAGTGTCATCCTAAAGTAAAATTGTTTCTTTCCAGGTCTGGGACCCCAACGCATAAAATCGATACATTTTTGGCAAAAGGTTAGGTAGGTATTGAAGTTATACGCTTTGTCTGAAAAGTTAAAGGTCATTGATTGCTTAGTTACCAAATGGCGCCATTTTTTAATTTTTCAAAAAGGTCATTTTTTACTTTGTCAGTCCCGTGTCAGTTTAAAAATACGACCAGAAGGAGACCTCCGTTAAAAAATCTGATGGCACCTACTACCAAGAGAATTTTATAACGCACATTTTCTTAAAATATGGGAATGATCGATTAATCGATAAAGCCTACACAGCCGTTTAAAATTTAAAATATACCCATTTTTGCTACAACAAAAAATATGTCCAAAAAAGTTGCCGTGTCATTTTGTGTTATTTCGGTATATAAGAAAAACTCAGATCGATACCAAAGTTGGCATTGCAACACTTGACATCACTAGGTACACTATGTTAAAATTTCAAGATAATTGGTCATGTGACCAAAATTTGGCAGGTTTTAAAAAAATTTACCAATTTTTATATTTAAATAATTCTGTTACTATAAGGGAGATATGAAAAATCCGAGACCACCTTTGGGAAAGATTTATAAACATATAAACATATAAATCTTGTTTTATGAATGTATCAATATTTAAATATAAAACATAGAATCCAATTTCTTGAATTTCTATTACTTAAAATAACAAACAATTTTATATAAATACAATAAAATCCGCAAAGTCTTTTGACCCACCCTGTATATAAGGGGTGTTATAATATATATGTACCATATGTATTAAATAATATGTCTCATATATTATATGTAATAACGTAATGAGTCGAAAACATTATATTTTTACAATACAATTTTTTGATAAAATCTCACAATATATGTATAATTAGCTATATGATATATTTATTTATAATTATTTATTTATTTATATATCTACCTACATTACATATGGCGTCCACACTATATAATATTCCCATTTTCATGCCTTTTTCATGATCATGGAATTGAATGAAAAAACTCCAGTCCCAGCACCAAAAAACACATGAAACTCCATTATCTCGAAAAAAAACGCACGTAAAAAAACTCGACAAAACGCTTGCAATATATATTTTGAATTATATAATATGTATCCAGTATGTACTATCCTGATTTCATATGTTGTTATTCATATTTACAGAGACATATTTTTTCTGTTTAAAATACTAGTACTTCCCATATTTTAACGAGAAATTAAAAATCTCCTTTTATAACGCAGTAATTACTTTAGGAATGAAAAAATAATAAATCCGAAACCCCTATATAATTAGTCCCTTGAAAATGGACAGAAATGTAAAATTACTAATAGTGTTTGCAAGTATACATCGCTTTTCCCTGAATAACTTTTGTTTTTTAAAGATTATTGTTTTCAGAAAAAATAAGTATAGCTTATATGAAAACATCAATTTGCATTACATTTATTGTAAAAATAATAGAAAATTTTGTTTTTCTAAATAAAATCAATTAAAAATTTGTTCCATGGAAACAGACGCTTCTGCGCAAATTAAACTTTATTTTACAATTTTTTGTTTTGTTTCATCTTCATCAAGACAGATACAAAGTAAAGTAATTTAAAAAAAGAATGTATGAAAATATTGATAGACTTAATAAATAAATACATTATTTAAAACTTTAGTTTAATAATTAAAAAATTGTTTATATGTTTTCATAGCATATTTGAATAGACTGCAAAATATAATCATATGCAGGATTTATTTTAATGGAAATTATTGCAAAGATCTTGGGCATGCAGGGCTTACTTTTATATATAGACAGTCTACTCCGGCTAATCGGGATCTGGTCAATCAGAACTACTGTCTAATCAAAACACAAATCAAATCCCTGATTTTTCTGCCTATTGCTACAATATTAGAAAAAATGTTTAATCAGAACACTTGCTAATAAACAGAATCTGTAGAATAGTACCTATACCTACAATGTATTTTACATTCCCTAGTTGGAAAAGATCATTTATATATAATTACTATATTCCTTCCTTCATTTTGAAATTATAAATAAAGTAAAGAACATTTTATGTACTCTGACTAAATAGACCTAAACCATGACATAAATAAGGTGAAATGAGAGTATAAAAGCAAAATAGTAAATTATGTCATAGTGTTTGCACCACCTATTCAAATAACAGTCCCATTTATATTATATATAATGGGGACTGATGTCATTGTAGGAGTCAATCATTATGTTTACCACTATTCAATTCATGGTCCACATCTTATATTGTATATTTAAAATTAACACCATTGTGTGGGAGTGCTTTTTATAATCAATAAGACCATAAAGCCTTGTCTCAAATGTATATATTAAGTTTAATTACAAATAGTTAGAGTTAAATATGTCTAATCTATTTACAGTACAAGAAATAAGGAAAATATTTTAATCTCACATTAATCCTGTCCATCAATCATATTAAAATATAAAAAAATATTTAATCTATTTTAACTTTGCAGTATCAATTTATCTATTATACTGAACCAAAGTTATACAAGGCAACCATATTTTATTATTTCCAAGATCTAACATACCATCTCTTACAATTTATGGAGACTATTAAAAAATGATTTTTGTCTAATTGGAAAAAAAATGTTGACATTTTACCTGTTCCGATTAGTCAGAGTAGACTGTATTAAGAAACAGTTAGAAAACAGATAAAATCTATGATATGCAATTGCATAGAAAATATACATGTTATAGGATTGTATGCACTATAATAATACCAGAGTAAATTTCATGTGGCTTAAGGTAAAGATATTAGATCAGTCCTGGAGATTTCCTGTTCAAAATCAGAAATTTATTATAAAAAGGATAAAATGGAATGGAATTGGTAATAATATAGCATGCATTAATTCAGAGCTCCCCACTGTGCATGGATGATGGATCCTTGAAAGTCTTTAATTTTTGACCCTGCCCCCATCTTCCTCCACCTACAGGCTGGATTTTATTTTGCCTAACATGAATATATCCAGTCTACATTATACATGTACCTTTATTTTTCACTAGATAAATTGATATAATATTAATACATATCTGACATACAGTTATTATAAAATGCAGGCTGGCCCCCTTTCCCTCTAAATTTCAAAAAATCATAATTTAATATTAAAATTCAATTATAATTCTTTTAACCTTTTTCCTATGGGCATCACAATATTTATGACAAAAATTAATTTGACATACACAGTATGTCATTTTATTTTTCAGGTTGGTAGTCTCTGATTGGCTGATAATTTACCTTCTGATAATGCACCTTTCCTATATAAATAAGCAATTGTCACAAGTATTTAATGTCTTTTTCATCTTTATATATTAACATATATATACATATTGATTTTTTATATTTTCTGTTTGCAGAAATAACTATAATATAGTGTAAAATTATTTATTACAAAAAATAATTCAACATTTCCTCTCATTCAGAATAGTGTAATTCTGATAACAATTTCATAAAATATAATGTTCATAATGGGTTGAAAATTTTATACTTATATATTTTTATGTATAAATCTACATTAATTTAATAAAGGATTATTATAACATGGTGGAATGTTTCGGTACAATACAATAAGGTAAAATATAAAACTCTCTAAATTTACTCAGAGTATTTTTATTTTATCTTATTTTATTTTACCTGAATATTTTTTTTGTGATATAATATGGAATTCTTATATATATATATAAATGACAAAATTGTGCAACCTTCTGATACAACCTTTGCTGCAATAATCCTTACTCTGTGAATGCTATATTATACATTATTATAAATAAAAGATACTATAGAGCCTCAAAATGTGTTCATTAATTTCTTTTGTTATATAACTAATGAATTGCGAACAATAAATAAAATAACCTAATGATTGTGTAATATAAAACTCACTTTCTATATTCCTTTTGTTTTTGCTATTTTAGAATGTATTTTTTCTGTATTTTCATTTTGATCCAATTTTTGGATTTATAAATATTTTCAATTAGTATATAATGCATTATATAATTCCATTTTTCAAAAAAAATATTAGGTTTTTTGAATACATGATTATTGTTTTCAAGCACAATTAGAAATAAAATTTAATAAATTGCTTTATTAATTTATTAATATGCCTGTGAAAATCCTGTGTAAAACTGCAATTTATTGTTTTATACATTTAGTAAACTAAGCTAATATAATATAGATTATTTATTTTTTATAATAACAAAAGTTTATAAAATTCACATTTAGTAATATAATTATAAAGAACAATGAAATCAAATTCTTCAACTGAATTTATCATTATAATATTATTTATTGGCATATTGTATATTATTTTGAATTAGATTGTAAATATGTAGGTGTTTTCTGTTTACTTGGAATTGTAAGAGATTAAGATAAGACTATTATCCTGTATAAATATGAGTCAATTACTAAATGGAAATGGCAACCATATTAATAAAATATAGGTATGGTTGTTTTTAAAAAATACAATTATATTAAGAAAATGTAAGGATATATTATATACAGTTGTTATATTTATAAAATTCAGCAATACTAACCAAAAAGACTTGTTTAGTAATTTGTATTGGGCATAAATAATTAATCAATATATAATATTATTGTTATTATATATTTTGTATTAATACTATTATGACCTAAAACAAATACAACAACCTTATATTTTATTTATATGGCTGTCTTATCCATATCCTCACTATGTCAATTAATTTAAAAGGCTATTACTCTGGGTGTTGTGTATTCCAGTTTCATATTCATAAGTCAATTTTTTTTGAAAATCATTAAAAAAATATGAATTGTTTTTCTGTGATAACTGAAAATAAAGTATTAACAATAGCTTAATATTATAAATATACATTAAAATAATGTACAATTAACCATTTAGTAATAGTATTAAAAAGCAAAAAAGTTAACTCGCCAGACAAATATATAAAATCAAAAGTTGTAATTACATTAGTTAGTATTCTTATTGTGTTCTTATTGAATAAATATTTGCAAGACCTTATAATAATATCTATCAAGGTTTGACATATTCAATTAGCCTCCTATTAGCCTTCAATTGACCTTTTATTTGACCAACTTGTATATAAGTGAATATTTGGTGTGTTTATTGATATTTACCATAATTCGTAGGATATTCTTCAATATTAGTATACAGACCTAACTATAATATTTATTGGTGAACATTATATTTACTAAGTAAAATAAATGTGTATACTTAGTTAACAGTAATACTATTATTATTTGTGAAAATTAGGGATAATTGAAATAATAACAAGTTTAGTATAAAAAAACTCCAATTATTATATATTAATTGTTATTAATATATGTTTACTATGTATTTTAATTTGTATAATCTTGTTCTAAAAATAATAAATTTGAAGCAAGGGTACTACTACATGTACTACTTCTATTTTTTTATTTTGCTCTCCTTGCTATTTTAGATGAAGAAATAATCAGAAAATTGACCTGTGAATTTCAACAATGAAAGGTAGATAACATTTAGATAAAAACTGCTCCAACTTATACCTCCATCTAAACCTTATGTACAACACAGTTTACTTATGTTTTGATGTAAAGAATATTTTCCTTCAATGTTCAGGTACTCAGGCTGTTGAAATAACTGCTGATAACTTAGAGGATTTATTGATTTACGACGACTTGTTTCTGGATTACTTCAATGAATTTCTCAAACTTCCTGTGAGTTTAACTTCTTTTCTTTCCCATTTAAACCATTAATTTTAAACTTCTTTTTGTTCTATCAGATGTATTCTATATTCGTACGATTAAATTTTTTAGAAAATGCCAATGCTGAGTTTACAATTAATAGGGAAGCCTTTTTGAAACTTGTTGCTCGCATTAACCCCCTTTTACAGGCGTTCCCTCAAACTCTTCAATACCACCGACTGACAGGCACCCTTCAAGTTGTCGAGAATGATGGCGAGGAGTCTTTAGTAGAATGCGTGACACCACCATATGGAGCTACAGACGAAGAACGAGAGAGGATCATGGACTGGGCGAGACAGTACCGCTTGCCACTCTTCTTAAAGTTAGAAATGGTTGCTTTTATAATTCTCTTGATCGTTCCCTATCGCGAAAATGGTGAAATTGAACCGTTTTACTGCTGTCATACTTCAACAGAACCGAGCTCTTTCGTGAATTGAAGTTGTGCAAGCTACTCCTACGCCCGCTGGACGAGAAAGAGCTTGGCTCCAGGGGGACCAACGTCCGAGGATATAGCCGAAACTCTAGCTCCTTTGGGTCAAGTCTGAGCAACAACTCGGGCGACAATCAAGGTTCCAAGGAGCAGGGGACGACGGAGGAGGACCAGGATCAAGACCAGGATGACACGGAGTCTCAGGACGACGACATGCAGACATACAACCTGGAGGACGGTGAAGAGTACTCGGATGAGGATGACGAAGAGTATGATGATGAGGAGGAAGGCGAAGAGGAAGATGGCGTGCCGTACGACAACTATGAGCGACCCGGGAGTAGGGCAATCAGTTTGCCAGCCAAGTTGGGACTTAGTGAGACATCAAACTAATAAATCGTTTTGTTTATTTCAAATTGACGAACCAACATTGTCATCATTAAATTTTTTTTTAAATAATTCTGTAAATCAAGAAATATTGTGAATCTAGATCAGACCATTTATAGAAATATTTCCATAATACATTTTGTATTGACTGTATTTTTCTATTTTTAATGATTGCATGATTCGGTAAATAAATGTTGGACCTGAAAAGTGTTTCTTTAGACAGTTCATACTTTTGGGACACCCTGAACGGTCCAAAATTGTCTCAATTTAACCTCTTTTGATTCTCGTTCCAGCAAACTCTGCAATAAACAGCTCGGCTGGTACGGACACTCGGCGATCCTCAAAGCTAAAGTAACACTTCCTTTTTCCATGAATTTGTCGAATATTATAATCTATATATGTGTTCCATTTCAATCAGTTTACTCTCTATTTTATTTCAGAATAAAATCGGCAACCTCCAGGGAAGTTACCTTTGCAAAAGAGGAAGAGAACAATTATTCAGGTGATATAAATGCGCTGTATATATCACAGAATTGCTGTACTTCTTTTATTTGTCTACAGTATTTAAAATGTTTTATTATAAAGCTTTGACGGGTCTATCTACTATACTATACCATTTGACCGGTCTACTTAAAAGTTCATTCGATTTGATTTAAAACCTGCCTTGAATGTGTTGCTTTATTATCTTATTAGACAAATCGAAGTCAACCATTTCAAGCAAGCGATCACGAAAGGCTTCCGTCCAATTCTCCTCTAATAAAAACGAAGTCTACAGGTACTTCTGCCATTTATTTCTCCTTTGTGTAGCGTACGTCTCTTTAAATCTTCTCTTTTTCTCTCTGGTGATCAGGATCTACTCAGCCCCGCTCAACTATGCCGACTATCTGCGATTGCCGCTCTTCAGTGAGTTCGACAATGCCTACGGAGGCGAGGACTACCTGAGCGGGCACAGGGGGGAGTTGGTCAACTTTCCAGGACTCCCGGGGGGTCCCCTGGCTGGAGGACTTGGTGACAAGGGGGGACTCATGCGTGGGGAGCTGGAGGACATGGAGTGCCGACAGAAAGTGTCCTTTCAGCGTCTCAAAGACCTCGTCTTATCCAGTGTGAGTTGTTGCCATGAGGAAATGCGCAATATTTAATGTTTTCCTGGATTATTAGGAGGCATTGAATAAAAATCAAAGATTAAATTAAGTTTTACAAAGATTTTTTAGAATACGTATTAGATTACGTATTTTTACGTATTTTTAGATTACGTATAATGCAATTTATTATTTAAGCTAATTAATAATAATACTTGTGCAGATGAGGAAATGAGAATCAAACGGTTTAAGAGTTACTTGCGAGAGAAGAGTAAAAAATAGTGGGGACGTGGGGATTTATATGCAGGTGAAATCGGAAAACTTATGATATGTTTATTAGTAAATATTGAAACAGAACGACTAAGAATTAAATTGAGTACTACTAAAAAAGTAAAAGAGGATAACACAGAAGGCTGGATAAAATTTTAGTTGACTAGATACAAATAAGAAGATTACTATACTTAATGGTGAAAGTTTGTAAAGATTATGCGCAGTTAGTATATGATTGTTTTATTTTCAAGGGTTTAAGTGAACGTATTGAAGGAATTTCTGAACCGTGTAGTTCTCGATGGGGGTTGTAGAAGGCGACCATTTACAGTCACGGAGAAATTTCATTATTTAAAATGTGATCACTGGCTGTGGCTTTGGTCATTCATTTCGTGTCTGCAGTAGTATGTCGATCGGAAAGAGCAGGAAAATCGTTGCATGAAGATGGCTAGATGTTGCAGATGAATCGATGGAAGCGTTTTTGAACGGTTTCAAATCTGGTTACTTCGTTCTTTTGCGTACCAACAAATGAGGGGACCCGTACCACAGTAAGCTGTGGACCTTTTCTTTGCGGTCTTAAAGTTTGTTTTGAGTTGGTCCTTACTTAGGATTGGTCGCAGTACTCAACGTGGAAATTACAGGTTAGTTTGCCGTTCAAAGTAAAGCCAAGCAGTTTGAGGACGTTTACTTACTGGACGTTCGTCAAGGGAACCGTCCGAGTATTTGGAGACTTACGGATGAGGAGCAATTTGCATTTTTGCAGGTTAATTTTGAGGTCGTGAGCTGTCGACCAGTTAAATAAATTTATATGTTCTCTAAGTGGTCCTCGATTAATTGGGTGAATGAGAATGGTGTCATCAATAAATTTGACCATATTGATATTTTGAGAAGTGGGCACAAGACCCCGGCAACCAGGTAATATAGAGCTGGGCCAAGGACTGAACGTTGGGGGACCTCTGAAGTGACGGGTTCAATTGAGCTGATGGTGTTGCCAATTCGAACGGATTGAGTTCGGTTTGACAGAGAGTTCTAGATCCACGTGGTAAAAGTAGATGGAAAATTGGTGTTTTGCAATCGCTCAATTATGTGTTGATGGGTTTGGATGTCGAAGGCCTTGGATTTAGATCCAATATTCGAAATATTCGTACTAATAAAACATCTTTTCAAATAATGTTTCAAATCATTGTATTAACATCATTTTTCGTCACATATAAAGATTGTGATAAGCATTTCTGCAATTAGGGAACTTCAACCTAAACGATTTTCGCCAATAAGAATTCTCTTTATTTCAGCGATCTGGCATGCAAGAGTTAATGGCCTTCTTGTCAACCACTTCAGGAATCCACTTAATAGAATTCTGGTTGGATTGTGAGCATTACAAAGACAGTATCTACACCAAAGGTCCTGAGGAGAGTGCGGATTCGAGGAACAAACTGTTCAGGTGAGGAATATAATACCTATTTAAGAAATATGGTTGTTATCAGAACTATTTTCGTTCTTGGAGTCATTTAATAATCAATATACATTCTTTAATGTAAACATGTATATATTCTTTAAAATGAATTCTGACGAAGTACATTTTGTGAAATGTACTGCGTTGCATACAAGCAGTGTTCACAATAATTCTTCAAATATAATCAATAAAGTTGTAAATTCTTTAGAGTACATTAAAAATTTGAATGATGAAAACTATGTATTTTTATTTTCTGAATATAAAATATCTAGAAAATTTTTTATAAATACTTCAGTATTAAATGTTTGCCAGAAGCTCAGTTACTGAAGCAAATTGAGTACTTATAACAGATGTTTCCCACTCTGTTGCGTGCACTGTGATGTTTGCCTTTTTGTTTTATGGTGTTACACACTTTTATTCTCTGATCGTTTCAATAATTTAGAGTTTCGTGTCTGAAACATTTCCGGTAAGTATGTTCATCTGTCCTCTCTGTGTTTTATCACGTGTTATATTCATTTCAGAACCTTGGTAGGATATTCCTTGAGCTATTTTAGTGCCCTATCTACATTTAAACATTATTATTCAGTTGTGTGTACGTACATTTTCAATCAAAATGGTATCAAAATACTTTTTTATGTCACCTTTATATAATAATGTGGCAGTTAGAGGGCTGAAAATAAAAGTCCCATTAATGTATAATTTTTTCATTGCATTGTAGATATTTGTCGTAATTTTTATAAATTTGTTTATTCAAACCAAAAATAATTTCTTAGTTAAGTTCCAATAGTAAACTTTTTGATTGATTTTTAATTAAAAATTCGATATAATTTTATTATAAAATATTTTTTTTGTAAATATCGTAGAACTGATTCATTTATTATTTATATTTTAATTTTATTAAATTTTGAGTTTTCCACATATAATTTCTCATAATTTAGTAATATTAATTTATCATTGTTCGTATTCAAATGCGATTGTTCGTTTTTGATTTCTATGTGTTAAATGTGCTCAAAAATGTTGTTATACTTCAAAATGTAAAGCATTTATAGTTTACATTCGATTTTGCTAATGATAATATGTGCTAATATTAACTACAACTTGTTTTTATTAAATAAATTAAATTTATTTTATTATATTATATTATAAAATGAATATTTCTAAATTATATATTAAACACAATTTCCTAAAGAATACAATACAAGTACTATAAAGAATATGATCAATGCACCTTGATCAATGCATTCTATCTTTACCAACAGAGACCTTCAAGACAAGTACAAACTGCGACTAACACCAGAAGCCAAACGTCAAATCCGTGAGGCGGCCTCTGACTCAGATCAGGCCAATACCCTCTTCCTCCGGACCCAGTACGATGTTCTGAGACGTCTGCGCTCCTATTGGGTGCCACGTTTCATTCTACACAAGGAGCGCGAAGTTAGTAAGCAGAGTTTAGAAGATCTCCAAAATGATTGGCTACGAGAAAGACGTCGAACTCAGCGGTCTAGTGGAATCAATACTCCATGTCTCTTTCCAAGTCTCTCATTGGTCAATTCAATGCCAGTGCGACCAGATGACGCTATTCAGGTTGCAAGAGTTGGTTCGTGGGATCAGGTGAGAACTTAATTACGATTGATTTCGAAATGTCAATGAATAAAGTGTAACTTGTAAACAACTGAAATTGGGGGGTGGGCTGACCAATGTCCTAGATGTCACTATTGCATACTATTTTGTTTTTTATTACGAAAGTTTCAAAATATTTTTTATTCGCAGGTCCGACGGGCCGGTAGAGAACTCGATGTCCGTGTTTCTTCGGCCAATCCGGTCACAATTACCAGGCCCAGTCTCACCGTCACCAAACAGGGAGTCATGGCCTACGAGGGTAAGTTAGTACCGAAAACACCGGCCACTCTCCTGGAGAACAGACTTCGGGCTGCCTTAACCGTTGACAGCATGTCCGGAGGGCCTTTTCAAGCCTTCTTGGAAGGGTAAGCTCAATATGCTCACCTTAACTTGCGATGAAATGTGAGTTGATTAACCAATTGCCACCTTTCTCCTCGGTTTAGTCAAGAGGACCTGACCTTACGGCAGGCTTTAGACTTCTTCCAGGAGGTCGAAGAGTATGCCAATGTCGAAGAGCAGTCAGCCGATCGTCTGTTGCGGTTAGGGCACGCCTGGGCCATCTGTAACAAGTATTTACTGCCGGGTAGCAAGGCGCACATAGGTGGGTTGTGGCTTCATTGTCTTTAGCGAATATTGGACAACTTTGGAGAGCACAGTTTGCAGTTCTCAACCTTCAACTTCAGGTTTGGATAAGATCGAAGGAGCTCAGATACTCAACTGTCTGAAGAAAGCTCGAGATCTCGTGGCAGCTATTGTGTTTTCGCGCGCGCAGGACTTCTGTGTGAGGAAGCTCGAGAATGCATGGCTTCGCTTCCTCAAGGAGGATGTTCGCAAGTTCATGGAGTGAGTTGGGAGGTTTTCTTTTGACCCAACCGCCCAGAAATAAGGGACGTTCTAATGCCTCGTGTTCCTGTGTAGATCCTCCACGTGTCACCGAGACACAACAAGCCCCCCGCGGGATCTGGAGGAAATAGAAGTCACCATCGAAGGGGGAAGAATCATAGTCCGTAGAAATCTTCCACTTGTGTAAGATCCAAATTTATGTTATTCTTGTAAACTATTAACCCCCTGGTGTAACTAATTATTTAATATTGACTGCAAAGCGGTTAGGCAAAGTGTATTCTTCGTTATATTCATTATTCGGTGACTTAGTTAAGTAACCTTGTTTACAATTATCGATTTATTAAGCTGAATTTTAAATTTAAATAAAAATCGATTAAAAAAGGTATATTTCGAATTAATGAATTGTTGAGTCATTCTAACTTTAAAAACTAAAATTATTAGCACTAATAATATTGCTAATTCTAACAAAACTAACAATTCTTCGGCTAATAATAGTCTCCCAAAGTCCATGAAGGAATTATGAGTCATTACCGGTTAAATAAGATTTAAAAGAATTGAAAGACTTGTCGACCAATCAAATTCATTCTTCAGTCTGCTCACTGACGATAGTGACCTTGACCAAGCGTCATCAATACGTCGTCATGACTCCAATTTCAACAACAAATCGATGGGAGGCATTCAAAAGCAGCAGAATCGACGACGTAATAAGTCACATCCGATCGCTAGTCGCCCAGACAACCAGGACGGCCTATCAGCTTTGAGAGCGTCAAACAGCTCGTCACGTGTTCGCTTTCGTGAGAACACGAGTAGTACGAGTTTGCTGTCAGAGCAGACTGCGTTCCTTCCGGATATTCACCGAACGAGGTGGAGTACAGGGCACATAGATTTTGTGTTAGCTATACTATATACATACCGGCTTTGCATGCACACGCGCAGTACAGTAAAGTTGTTTCGAATATACATTTCATTGCTATAGATGAGTACTGTTTAATAATTAATTCAACGATTAGATCTCAATTTTAAGCAGTGCGCATGTAACTCTGGTATGTTCAGTAGCAAAGACAGCTTTAATTGTAGTTTTGGTTGCTATTGGTTACCTTCGAGCACCATTTTATTACATTTTTGTTTTATTATTGTTTACCTTTTAAAATATATTTTAGTGTTTTTTAATTTTTAGTTATATCAAAATTTGTATTATTATGTTATTGGATACAATCATTTACTAAATTAATATTAAATTTATTTGATTTTTTACTGCGCAACTATTTTAAAAATTCAATATTTTATATTCAAAAGTATGTCAGTGTCATATAATGCGCAATATAAAACCACTTTCTCAAAAAGAATATACATTATGGACAACAGATTTATTTTAATCAATAAACAAACTGATCAACAGTTTCTTTATTATGCTTTTCATGTTGTGAACTATTGTTCATTAATCCAATATTGGATTTGTTTAAATGTTTTATCGGCAATATATATTTTGTATTTATTGATATATTTGGAGTGTTATTTGCTTATTTTCAAAGCTACAGTAATAAATTTACTTGTGTGTTTTATGAATGTTGTACCATGCTTAATTACATTTCATATCTCTTGTTTCATTATATCATATCTATACGAGAGCCTATTTTAAGCATTGTATTGTTCGTACCTATATGATGTTCATTTTAAATACAAATCAAAATCGTTATTAACATTCTTTAAATAATTCTCTTTATATTTTAATATATTTTACAACTTAGTTTTATTCCGGTAAAGATTGAGATATAACCCCCCTTTGAATCAGTGAGAGGGGATGATCAATAATTGCTCCGTAGATTTAGAGATCATAGATTCAAAATATTTTATAGAAACTGATCCTCCCCACTAACTGATAAATAGATTTACTATTTTCTGTTTGAACTCAACATTTTGTTTTCCTTTGTCTGTTAATAAATTAATTCAATTTAGGAATTCTATGAAAACTGTCTTACGTATAATAAATACAATCAAGGTTTTTAAATTAATATACTCATTTTTCTCTATTTTTGTTACTGTGTTGTCACCATTTTAGCATTTTGGAAGAAGACTTATGGTGGGTATCGTATTTGAGTTTGAAATAATATTCGCACAGTCAATAATATATTTGATCTCGCATAGAACAAATTTTTAATAATAGTCGATGACAGACACTTGCACATTATATCTTCTGATCTTTTATGAAGAAACCTTATAACAATTTCACCATTGAAACTGCTTTATTTTAAAATGATAACAAAATAATACAAAAAAGTTTTATTTTGTGTGAATTGCTAACCCAATACCCATGTATTCATTTTCAAGCATCGTATTATATGTATGGCCTTGGTTGATATACACAGTTTCATTTGTAAAAAGGCATATTACATTTTTTTTTTTTATGTTTTCAATATTATCGATATATTTTCTTACTATCATTCATTGCTTTTTTTTAGTAATTATATTTTCGTTTCAGATCTTATTTTATGCAAACATTCATTTATATTAATCTAATTACTAATATTCATTCATTGTTAAATACATTGATCAAAATTAACGCTATAATAAACATTATCTTTAATTCTAATTAATTTATTTATATATTATTTATATTTTATCTTTAAGTTTAAATACTCAAATTTAAGTCCTTTCGTGATGACCTTGAACCAACAATAACCTCAGTGATGTCTGCATCTATTCCTAAAGGGACGACCCAAACACCCAGCGACGTCGCAGTTGGGACCTCCTCACGCCGCAAGAGAAGGCCGTCAGACGGAAGATCGCCCTGGAGCGTCGCAAAGAGACGGAACGAGAACGTCGCAAGGCCATTAAGGCTGCCAAACAGAGACTCCGTGAAATGCAGGATTCGAAGAAAAAGGTAGAAGTTTTATCCTCACAAAATTATAGGTCAAAATGGTATATCAACATATTTTGTCTCGGTAAAATGTTTAATGTATGGACGGTCAAAACAGTTGGTAAATAATATTTTTAAAACTGGTTTAATAAGTTTTATATTTTTCTGGACATTTGATACATTTTAGTGATTTCATTAATAATAAATCATGTTATTATACAGTTTAGGATGAGCGAGTTGTGAGGTTAATAGAAGTTTTTAAACTAACTTTACAGCGGAAGTCTACTTGGTCATTGTTTCAGGTAGGACGATGAAGCTCAAAACATGTTTTCTTGGTAGATTACCTTTACCTTTGGATAGCAAATTGAGTATTTTGATGATTCGTATTGCAACTTACATTTTATTTATTCAAAAAGGTTTCGATAATTCAAAACTTTCAAATATTTATTTAGTTAAATTAATATTTGTAGCGATATTTATGTGTAGAAGGTATTATAGAGTTTCCGCAGATATTCTTAGTTAATTTATTTGTTACAATTTGTTGTAGTGAATTGTACATATGTGTACACCTGTTCTAGACAAATATACACAAGTGTACACCAGTTCTAGACAAATGTTCACAAGTGTACACCTGTTCTAGACAAATATACACAAGTGTACACCTGTTCTAGACAAATAT
>JAUZNC010007484.1:6073-33677 GCA_034780395.1 Vannuccia rotundouncinata | reverse complement strand
CAAGCATTTAAATGCAATTGTACCAAATTTATCTGATAATTAGATCATATACAATTATAAATATACCTACATAAAAAAGCCGTAATATAGGTATACTATGTATATAGTATAAGGTACATGGAAGTAATAATATAATTTTTGGAAAATTTAAAACGCAGTATTTGTTCAAAATTTATCTGACAATTCAATTCAATTCATTTCAATTCAATTCAATACAAAAATTAACCAAATTTGGATAATCGTCGCTCTGATTTTGCAACAAATTGTTGAGCAATTTTAGTAGATTGTATTTCATTAGTACTTTCTTTATGGATAGTTAATATCATCAAGCGGTTAAGACGACTTTGTTTCATTGAATTTCTGAGATAAGTTTTAAGACGTCGTAAACAAATAAAAGATCTCTCACTCGTTGCATTTGTAGCTGGCATTGTAATAATAATTTCTGCTAGTTTGATGACCTCTGACATTAGCATTCTTTGATTTGTGACACTACTCCAGACTCCAACAGTCCTCTGCATCGTGTGATTGATAAAACGAGGCGCAGTAGAATATCGCGTATGGAATCAGTTGCTGGTATTTCCTGAAGTCCATGAATTCAAAGAGTTGAAACTATTTATTTTTTCGTCAAGAGGGAATTTTTGACAAGAGGGAATTTTCTGACAAGATGAAATTTTTCCGACAAATGGGAATTTTTCCGACAAAAGCCAAACTGATTGGGGGGGGGGGGGGGGGGGGCCCCCCCCGCGCCCCCCCCCCCCCCCCCTGGCCCCCCGGCGGCGCCAGCCATGGATAATGCAACATAATCATGATCAATCTCCTTTTTATTTATTTCAAAATAATAATGTATGTAAGCAGTTATTATAGAAGCAAAAACATATATATTCTAAATAAGATAATTTTACATGACAAATATGTTAAATAGGAAAACAAAATTTAATATGGGCTAGCACATATGAGTCAGTTTTTTACATGTAAGTAATTGTTTTTGAACATCATTCATACCATGATCAAGCATAATTGTATGGATAAATTGTTTATTAGAATCCAACCTTGAGAACAATGTTAATTCATCCAGAGTTTTAGACGAGGCGGTGTCGGTTTTCCAAACGAGTCAAAAGACTTCTTTACGATTATTGGTGAGAATAACCATATAAATCCAGAGAGTTCCAGGTAGGTTGGCAGTATCAGTATTCACAATGAGTCCAAGTGGGGTATTTTTAAGATTTGATGGTAGTTGAATCAAGGGATAGGAGATTTCTTACTTTTGTTTATAGGCCTCTTGCGGCTCCGACGGCCGGAATGAGCCCTTTTGATTTGCACCGGTGGGGGTTAGAATATCTACTCCAATATATTCACAACTTATATCACGAATCTCACTCCTTGCACGCTTTCTGAGATTCTGACGAATATCTTTATGATTTCCTGTAACAACATCTGCAATGAGACCTGTGCCAACTTTGACGGCAGACAGTATTTAATATGTGCATGTGGCATTCATTTTCTCAGAAGAAGATTAGAAAATCTCTTAATGGTGCTGAAGAAACCTCTCCCAACTTGACGACGGCTGCCGGCGTATATAGAGCATGGATGCATGAAATAGCAGCCATGGTTATTTCATACTGAATTTTAATAGCTTTATAATTGTTTGTAGTCGCTTTCTAAAATGGAGTGTGATAACAGTTTTTCCCTCGATGAATGGTATAAGTTGGCTGGTGTCATCACATATTTTAAATGAAATAGTATCAATTGAACGTTTCATGCAGGGGATATATAATGGACTACGATATAGAATACTGGCAGAGTCACCAAAAGCGCTTGATGGAAAATGTACCGTGCGGAGTAATGGCACCAATACTTCTCCAACAATCATTTCGGAGCATGCACCACAGTATACATATAGAGAATAGATTCTACGTCGTATATCAGGAGGATTTTTTGCCTTTAATGTACTTTTTATTGTATCTAATTCAAATCCAAGAATGTATGAGATATTACTGTCAGATACTAGTGTTAATTTATCACCTTTGGGAAAAATCCATTCAAATATTTTTACAGTAGCATCATTTTTGAGATTGGCATCAAATTTAGTTTTTAATGATGTTTTATTAATGGATGTTGCGAGTTCCACAGCAATGACCAGGTGGGATGTAGACTTTTTCATGTTGATCCGGTTCCATTGTATTTACAATTCTAATTATAGTATTACTACTCTCTCCAAAATAATGTTTTGATCTAGACTACCTTGATCAAAATCTTTGTACTTTATTATTATTTGGTTAATATGAATGATGTAAATATGTATTAGTCGAATATCTCAGTGGTTAGAGGGTCGAACTAATAATTCATAGGGCGTGGGTTCGAATCCAATCTTGACTATTTTATATTTTAGTAATTATTTGAAGCAAATATAAGTCTGATGATGGTAAATTTGCAGTTGTAGAAAGTCGATTTTGGGCTGTAATAGTGTTTTGTGTATAAGTTGATCTGAAAAAAACCGCGTTTTTCATTAAACATAGTATTTTTTATTTTTATTATATACACAATTAATTAACATTATCTATGTAAAAAAAGTCATATGCGATGTAATAATAACAAAGTCAATCAATATATAACATTTCCAAGATTTTCAATGATTTAGAATTTCCATGATTGTCAATGATATTCTGCCAATGTGTTTTCATTTTGGTAAACCGCCTTCAACAAATGCTTTTATCTCCTTGCGAGTATTCAACTCGATGAGATCGCACCATTTCGAGCTTTGCAAAGACAAATCGGTCGAGCATGTTGGTGTCCAGAGAGTATGGTGGTTGCCGTATTAATATATACAATTTGTGTAGCCTAGAAATGTTTTGATATGATTTGATACGTGGGGCCGGGCATTATCATGTCGAAGTATGCAATTTTCTGGAAGTATGGCTCCTCCTTCACTGCGTAATGCATATGTATCAAATGCCTCCGGTAGGAAATCGCTGTATTCTTCCGAATCAACAGTCGTTCGTCTGTTCAGCACTTTACAATAAAACAAACCATCAAAGTTGCATGCAACAAATATCATCAACTTCTTATCAACTGTTGATATTTTTGGAATTGTAGGAATATCACCACCAGGAAAAACCTCAGTTGTCCTGGTCTTAGAATTACGTACCCAAGAGTGAACTGTAAATCCACTTTTCGTCAGTGTGAATTAGTCTTCTATGTATGTTACGTGTTTTCATTGCTTTCAGGATCTTTGCAGCGTGCTACCCGGTTTTCTTTATTGGCATCAGATAATTTATGTGGCACAAAACATTTGCTTACAGACGTGCACTCCAAATCCTCAGTCACCACCTCATACATCATACTGTATGATGTATCATGAAGATATGCTAATCTACGAATACTTATATGATCATCCAACTTCATGTCTTCTCTCACAAAATCCATTAAAGAGTTTATTTTATCTTATATGGGCCTACTACTTCCATTAATTTCCCCAAAAGTTTGGAGTACCTCATTTGAACATTCTTTCACAATTTCTTGCGCACGGCGCTTGGAAATAATATCCTCACCAAAAGCTACCACTATGATTGTGGGAATCTGTGTAGCATTAAAAAGATTTCGACGAAGGCCTTCAATGTAACTAGCGTATATAATAAAAAATACTTTGTTTAATGAAAAGCGCGGTTTTTTCAGATCAACCTATAGATACGAAATCATAGAAAATTGAGTTCATTTTTGTTTTAATTCAATTTCAAATATTTTAGAAATATTATTATTCGATGTTATAGAATGAAATCCCAATATAACAGCCAAATGTCTGCATATAGTGACTTTGCGGAAATTTGGAAATGTATGTGTATACTTGTAGCGATCAAAACTTGCTTCATATTTCAAAGACCAATTGTCTCCACCAAGTGCCACAGATATTGGCCTTACTTCATAAAGATATTCTCCCTTCATTAAGATTTATTCATGTAAATGGTTAGCATCTGTGTGACGCGGTGGTAATGTATCAATTGTAAGTTCTTGATATTGGACATGTTTAACAGTTGAAGCTTTAATGCTCTCTCTGTCAATAGTTTTGAGCGCGTTGATAAAAGAGATTTCGACAAGACCTTTTTCCTAGTAATTAGAAGTATTTGTTAGCTTAATTGGATTTCGCAATTGAGTAAGATATTGCGAGGACGTATTTCTTTCTTCCGCAGAAGCTCCTTTATTGTCAACATTACTAGGTAGGGTAGTACAACATGAAAACCGGCATCTTGAAATCTTTTAATTGTTCTATATGTTATATCATGGAAATGTAATCCAAATCTTTCTACTCTATAAAGGGTTAATATGAATGATGTAAATATGTATTAGTCAAATATCTCAGTGGTTAGAGCGTCGAACTAATAATTCATAATTCGTGGGTTCGAATCCCATCTTGACTATATTTTATATTTTAGTAATTATTTATCATGCATTTTTCCATTATCCAAAACGACTGTGTTGAACGATTATAGATTATCGCTCCGCTTAAACACTGCAGGAGTAGCGAGAATTTCGTTTATTGACTATATCTTTATTAAACTAAACTATACTTTATAGTCTAGCAGATAAAAGCTATTTTTAACTAGAATCGTGCAAATGATAATAAAAGCATCAATTTGGTACACTTGCTCTCCATGTCATACTAATCGAATCGCCCCGATTAGCCAATCAAAAATTCAAAATGGCGCTCTCAGTTTACGAAAATTGAAAATGGATGCCATTAAAAATAAATTTGCAAATAATAAAAAAACGACAAATATTTTCCTTGCCAATATGCATTTATAAAATCTACATAGCATCATTTTACATATTATGTGTAAGTTTCAGGCTCGATCGAGAGATCACAGAAAATCCTATACTTGTATAAAATATTTACATTTGATTGACGATTTCATATATTTTAATTTCTGTGCAATTTGAAATAGAAATAACTGTTTCACTTTTCAATCTTTATTGATTTCTTCATAATTCTGTGTAATGGTGGATGATGGCTATAAAAACTTGGCAGCTAATATTCCTCTGCTTCACTCACTCAACGCATTACCAATCAAGCTAGACCCTGCAATACTTTACGAAGGTTATGGTATAGACGAAACCTTAAGACAAAAGAAGGTCCAATATCATCAGAGTTATAGGCTTCTATTTTGAAACACAAAGTTACACAGAGCTCAAAAAAGAAAAATCCCTATTACTGCAGGTACTTGTGACGAGGGCGGTAAAATTACACGAAATGCCCAAGAAGACAAACAAGAATGTTTATTTTGCGGAAAAGGTGGAGAGCTTAGTTAAGCAATGACAATGCAAGTTAATGACAGAATAAACAGATGTGCAGAAATACTCAATGATAGAAAACTCCTTTCCAAAAAAATTGTTGGAGATGTCGTAGCACAAAAAGGGAAATATCATCCTGTTTCTTGGTATAACCGAGAACGAGCCTACCTAAATGGGCAGAAGCAAGAGAAACCACAGAAGCACAATAAGGAAGTATATCAAATTGCTTTCTCCGAACTAGTCACCTACATTTGTGAGATGAAAAATTCCAGTGATTGTCGAAATTTACTTATTTTCAGGCTTGTTAATTTGACCATGCTTTACAAGTAGAGTCTGTAGCATCTTGGTATTGAAATGGCTGAAGTTCATCCTACTCGACTCAAAGACTAGTTGCTTTTTCACCTTCCCAAACTCCAAGATATCACCAAGGACGAGATGTTCTGTTGGCGTGTCAAAATGATGTAGGCTCTATCCTCTCACATGCATCGTAGTACTGCGAAGCGATACATCTAGAAAAAGCTGCAGCTGAGATAATAAGACGAGACATGCTCCTTCAAAAATCAAATCATTGCAGCACGTCTAACGACACAGATTCAGAACAAGCTGTACCACCATCATTGCAGCAATTTATATGTATGATTGAATATGGTGCCGACATCAAGTCCACATGGAGCATCGAAATCTGACCTTTCTATAGAACAGCTTTTCGAAACACAAAGAAGAAACGGATGTCCACAGGTATTCCAAGGACCGTGAGCCACCTTTTGCAGTCTACACATGGGCCTGTATGTGTTTGCCAAGACAAGAAAGAGAAAAATCATTTATATGTTCCATGATAATGGTCTCAGCATATCTTATGACTGAGTTCTAGAAATCTCAGCACAGTTAGGAGAAGCAGTTGTTGCACAGTATGTGCAATATGGAGTAATCTGTCCCCCAGTCTTAAGAAACAAGTTATTCACTGCTACAGCAGTAGATAACATAGATCAGCATCCACAGGTCAAACTTCTTTACATGGTACAAGTGTGTATGGCAGATCATGTACGACAGATCAAGCGCAGCCACTCGTGTGGACGATGCAAGACTAAATCTAATTGCTCGTAAGCAAAAACCATACAACTCAATACCACCAACACAGGCAGCTCTCAGAGAACATGTGAAGCGTGCAGCCTATCAGGCTGGCATTATCTGGGGCCAGGCAACCATCTCCAATCCAGACACAAGCAGTCCCATCGAATGGGGTTGGACACAGAATGGAGAAATGTGGGTTTTGTTGGACAACACTGCCCCCGGAAATTGCAGTGAGCTGTCAGGAACTGACAAAGTGCTCCTGTAAAAAATTAGCACCGGAAGATGCAGGTGCTTTAAGTCAGAGCTCCTTTGCACAACTCTCTGCAGCTGCATTTGTGAACAGTAGCAAAACTTTTTACATTTCATAGTATGCACATACTAACAACTTTGAAATATTAAAAATTAAACTTTTTGTCTATTAATAAAAAAATTGTTATTCACTATTATTACGAATTCGTTTTTGTTCATCTTACCCATAGAAATTGACTTTGTTTTAATATTGCCTTTACCTTTACTGGGAAGAAAGCGAAATTATTATGTTAGTCAATTTCTATGAACTTACCCAACCAGAAAATCGATACATTTTTGAGTTATTATCAGTTATTGATTATCGATTGCATGATTACATGAGGTCTGATTACATTAAAACTTCGGATTAATACTAATATATTAGAGAAAATAGGCATAGCAAATATTTGTTGTTTTCGAAATATTTGACTTAAACTTTAATATAGACTATTTTGGCTATTTTGGCCAATTTTTAGGTTATTTAGACCGTTTTTTGGTTTGGCCCGATCGATCGAGCTGAAACTTACACATAATATGTAAAATGATGCTATGCACATTTTATAAATGGATATTGGTAAGGAAAATATTATTCGTTTTGGAATTATTTGCAATTTTATTAGTAATGGCGTCAATTTTTGAATTTTCGTAAACTGAAAGCGCCATTTTGAATCTTTGATTGGCTAATCAAGAAGACTCGATTAGTATGACATAAAGAGCAAGTGTACCAAATTTGATGCTTTTATCATCATTATGCACAATTTTTCTGTTATCTGCCTGACTATTATGGACATATACATATTTTTTCTATTCTAACTATCTCGACAAATAATTAGAAAATATTTAAAAAGATGAAAATAATATAACATCAGCGTTTATTGAAAATGAGGGGCAAAAGCATTTAAGTGGATATACAAATAGCACAAATAATTATAACATTGTACAACATTTATTATAGTGAGAATATTAAATTTAGGATGAATAGGTAATGGTTTCTCCAATAACCAGTGTATACATTTTGACTTTAAAGCAAAGAGGCAATATTTAAATAAATAGTCTCACTTCTTTCCATTATTGTTTAATATGAATTGCTTAAAACCGTTGTGTTGCATCGTCTTCGAAGGAATGGGAATCTTCAACTGGAAATGGGCAAGAACTTCTGACGTCCTCCGAGGTGTTGACATTAATTAATAAGTTTAAATAGTAAAATCAAATTCCTAAAACAATAATTAAAAATATCACTTACTCTGAATAGATGGGATATTAATTTGAATTAATACACAGGAAAATAAGGATCACATGTAGAAACTGGACAGAGTGGTGGAGAACAAAAAATACTTGCGAAGAATGAAAATACTTCAACAACTGGAGTGACTGCTGCCGAGGAGACGACCGTCGGAGAGCTCGTAAGACATGAGATAAAATTAACCACATATGCACCTTCTCTATATTCGATTGTGCACCTTCTTATCTTACTCGATTCTTATTAGTTAATAATTTAGCATGGTAGGGTGCGGAACCTAATACCTCTCAATCGACCAATCAAAATCAAATGGGTTGAAAGTCTGTATCTCATACTACTCATGGCCATACTCTTATTTTTAGGGCACTGTCCTAAAGTGGCACAGCAGTCAGATGATAATGTTTTCCAGAAGAAGGGGGCGCCACAACATTATGCATTGGTAGTGCTCCAGTGATTGAACACAAATTTTTATGATGTGTAGATTGGAAGAAGAACACAATAAAATGGCCATTCCGGTTGTCATATTTAGGGTTTTAAAATAGTAATCCTCGTACTATCGCTCAGCTTAAAACGTAATTAATCACAAATGGTATCAGTGAGATCGAGAGAGATTTGTTCTGAACAATGTGTTGAACTGTCCATTTGAGTGTATTAGTAAGAATAGAAGACATTTTGAAGACTATCATTGATAAACATATTTCCATTAGTTCTTTGTTTACATCACTGTATTTAATTAATTAATTTTGTAAAAATTAGTATTCTTAATATTGTTCAAAACATATTATAAAAAACACTTTATATACATTACAAATACCCTGTATATTAAAAATTGAATTATTTAATGTTTACAATATGCAAAAAAGTTGTGTGCAAAAGATATTTAATAAAAATTCGTTTAATAATTTAAAATAATATAAACACAATAAACAGGGGTGCCATCAAGATTTACCAGAGGGGGTCGTTTTCTTACGAAGGCCCCCCCACCCCTTTCAAATCAAAATCAAAATGAGAATTAATTTAATTTAATTTTACAGCTTTATCTTTATAATTATGTATATTGAATGTTAGTTAGTGTTTTTTCATAAGTTGTATTCAACAATTATTTTTCATTATAATAATATACAAATTATTATAGGCACCATGTTTTTGGGAATATAAATAGAGAAAAGAATTAGACAGTACTGTTTTGTAATCCATTAGGTATACAATCGCCTGTGTAACAGTGAAAATTATTGGCCAACCTAAAAGGCAGTTTAAATAGAATGCCCTGTTTCAGTCAAGAGATGCCCCATTCAGTCAAGAGAGCCCCTTTCAGTCAAGAGAGGCCCCTTTCAGTCAAGAGAGGCTCCTTTACAGAGAGGGGCCTTTGTAGCGTGCGCTAGAAGGGGTCTCTGCAGAGTAAGAGAGGCTCCTTTACAGCGCTAGAAGGGGCCCCCATCAATAAAAGGCCCCTTCAGATTAGAAGGGGTCATTCCACCCAAAGACCGGCCCTGGCAACGTGCATGAATAAAACAAAAAATATTATAAATATGATCGATAATGTTAACGGCAATATATTTTGCTTATTATAGTTTTAACGGTTGATTTTATATGAATAAGAACCATTACAAAATGGTTCCATTTTCTTCTATATATGGTACCAATATTGTTGAAATTCGCGACACTTATTCTTTTCTCTTTTTCTACTTTGCTGATTTGTATATAATATTTGTTTCCTTAACATTTGTAAATTATCATTTAGCTGTATCGAGCAAAGGTACCTTATATGACAGACAATAGATTTTATGAAAAGTGAAAGAATTGTTTCAGTTCTACATTCGTTAGAATTCTGATGTAAATGACATCCCAACTATGACCGAAAGACTTCTTTCGACCAAGTTTTAGTTTTTTCTGCTTTTTTAAAATTTAATTATTCGATTCGTACTTTTCAAAACGTCTTAAACATGAATATTTTTAAATGAATAAAATATTAATTTAATTACCATGGATTTCATTTCTTATCTAGATTTTTTATATTTAGTGAAAATATTTGAGTTGCTATATTATATAGATTATATATATATATAGCTATTTTGTTGACGGGGTGATTAGTTAGCATATATCAGCATTCCGAATCAAGCAAAGGTATAGCTTAGAACTTTAGGTCAGTGTCAGAGAGTTTATCCCCATAGGACAACCACACATTTCCATTCCGTTTGAGTCTACCGTTCTGTGTGTCTAAAATAAGAAGGCCATAGAAATAGAGATGAACAGTGTGGCTTGCTAGTGTGAGATGCTGCAATGACGTATAATACAGCTTCAATATAAGTTCATTTTAAATGTTAATATTACAGATGTATATTCCTTCTTGTAATGATGGTCTTTTTCATTGCTCAACATATTATAACACTCTAATACTATAAAACTGAAACCTTGACGTATTTTGCAAACTAATTTCGATCTGTTTGAAGTAAAATATTTCAAATACCTATATCATTTGTTAATTCAGTTTGGTTGCCATTTAATTTGATAGGATTAAAAAAATTATGTTATTAATTCTTTAATGTTTTTTAATAGGATGTATTGTAAAGTTTCTGTATAACTGAATTATAAAATAGTTTTAATATTTTGTATTTAGTGATATTTCTGTCGCTTTATTGCTCTTAGTTAGATTACCATTTCCATGAGTTATATCAAATGCCTTTTTATTATTTTTGTCAAGATATAATCTTTTTCTCCAGTAATGGAAGTAAAATAACTTAGTATTGATTCAAAGAAATTAGACTTGCCAATTTAAAATTTCGTAAACCAAATTTACTGATGTATTTTATATTGGTACATATTATATATTAAATCATATTCAAATTAAATGTAAGGTAGAATAACACATAGCAAATATTAGAAAGGGGGAAGAGCAAAAGAGATGACTGAGTGAAGGCAAAGGATGAAAGTAGAATGAAGAACATTATAATTATCATGAATAATTTTGATGTACAAGGATTATCTGCAGCTTTGAGACGAAGTAGAAATAGTATGTGAAGGTTTTAACAGCTGCAGGGAAAATCGTTAATTTTGAATTGTCAGATGAGAAGCCTGAAAGTTGTGTTTTGGACACGCTTAAGCTTGGGTTGTACAAAGAGCGAGGAGTAGAAACAAGAAAGAGGTAGACTATGACTGATCAAATGATCCCACAGTAAATTTAGTATTTGGATTGCAAATTTATTACTGTTAAAACCAGGAATTTGTGTATCGTCAAAAACTCAAATGATCTCACCATTTAACGATATTTTGAATATAATAGGTTTAATTAGGATATAAAGGAGATTTCCCACAAACGGGACTGCAAGATGGAGGCCATTCATACTCAATTAAAGCAGGTGGGTCCCCCTGAAGATTAACAAAATTTTTGATTTTCAGAACTTATTTTCATTCTATAAAAATAAATGTTTATGGTTTGATTCAAGTCATATCAAGTTTTTGCCAGTTGATCAAATAAATATTCGCACTGCAATTTATATTCATTATATTCAAATTATAATAAATTTAACTAACAAAGGTTATTTACATCATCAAAACTAAAGTCACCATTTTTGTATCCAATATCCAACTGTTTTAAGATCATAGCATGTGATACGGATCAAACATGTATCATTCATGTAGCGAAGAATATAATTGTAACCTTTTTCATATCAAGATGTAAGATGTTTACAACAAAGACAATTTAGTTTTTTATTTTTAACAGTAGTAGGCGAGAACGAGCTCTGGACAAAACAAAGAAGCCTTTGTTCGAAGAAAGGCTTCGAAGACCACGCTTCGACTCCGGGTAAATCAAATGTTAATGTTTTCTTACTCTTTGCATTTAAAATTTCTGCGCACCTTTATGTCAGACTCCCACATTTACAAAATATAAGTCGATAATTATTGACATGTATGTATAATTAAGGTACATGTATGTACAAAAAATACACCTTTACGAGTTTAAATATCATAAAATAGGAGTCCAGTTAATTCAAAATTAAAATTAATCGCATGGATTTAGTCGATTGGATTAATGTCCGCGGTATTTGGTTCCAATGGAAAATTAAATTGGATTTAAGCGATTAAAGGGCGGGAGAGACCTTGATTTATAGTACATTTTAATAAAAGATCCCCAAAATTCCCGCGGTTCTAAAAATAGTCATGAATACATCTGGCTCATCGACACCTATTGGCTGCTTTTGGAGTTAATGATACCTTTACCTTTTCTTCAATGCATGTAAAATTGTTCATGGGAATTAACAATTTTTAGTGGTGAATTCAAATTTGTATAGTGTTGCGATACTTCATTACTTTTATTTCGTCTATACATTATCGGATTTTAATAATTTTATGGGCGAATAGTATTTTTCTATTATAAACTTGATTAATTATAGTTATTGATACCTGATAGATACTTATGGTAAAACTAAATGTTTGCACTGGTCATTAAATTAACTATTATCATGTAATATTCTTCCATATAATAATAATAAATGTTGTACTATTTCTCAATTATTTCAATATTCAGATGTTCAGATTGTCATACCATAAGAATGCTTTTTTTTCCTTTTGAATAAATTTTTGTTTTTATTTTTTCATATTTTTATTTATTTTATATTATAGTAATATTTAAAAAAAAAATAGTTTTATTCATAAACAATAGTATTTTGAATATATAGTCAATATGCAAATTTCACACGAGAATTCAAATTTGATAAACATTAACCACATTTTAAGGATTTTGATAAATATTTATCCCATTTTATCAAATTTTGTTATTGCTAAAAATCCCTAGAAAGTTCCAAATTTATTTCTATATTCACAATTAATCTGTAAATATTATTTTATTTTTATTTATGAGATTTTAACGAATTATATAAACATTTATCAAATTTATTTGAATTTTAGAAAATTTTAATACATTTTATCATTGCTAAACATCCATAAAAATACTTAAAAATCGTTTAAAATCCATAAATATCCTTAAAAATTCAAAAAAATGTCTAAATCTCTAAATTCCTTAAATCTGTATTATATTTCTATGAAAGACCTTATTTCAGGCAATCGTCAGAAGATTTAACTAAAATTCCTACAGATGTAGCGATGCTGCAAAGTATAGGAAGATATGGGAAATCTTTGATTTAATTGATTGGTTGCGCAACTCTAAGAAATCTATTAATTCTCGGGACGCATCTTTCTCACGTTTCCTCTCAAGAGTGAAGATAAGTGTACCCTGTCATGGCGGAACAATACCAACAATGAAATATCTGAAATTACAGTTAGATGGATTCCAAAATTTATCCCCTCTCACCAAAGTTGGTGTACATCTCATGCAGCTATGTGGAAATCATTTACTGATAGTTTTAATCATACTTTGGTTGTGGTCGATGAATCCTATAGGTCGAGTGAAAACGAATTGGGTTTGGCAAACATAATCTATGGATCTATGGTCATAATAACATTACAAGAAACGTTATTGGATTTACTGTGAAGAAATGGTCCTCACGTGGACAACAAGTTGTAGAGCGATTTACCTTATCATGCAAACTCCTGTTAGAAATTATTACATTAACACCTATTCCAGAAGGCTTAATGAGGAGTGGGTGGAGATAACTGGAGCTCGTTATAGGAAACAAATGCATAAAGGTTAAGAAGACATTACTTATTTCTCCGATTTTACTTATATCAAATGTGTCCTTACAATAATCAAGAGTATTTAGAAAATGGCGGCTTTAGTACTCATAATAATATAAAATCATGCATTCCAGGCAAAAGGTTTAACCTGAAATCAATTACACCAGCCAGGGTCCACCTCAAAGATGAGCTTAATTTAAAACTACCTGCTCCAATAACAGGGTATCACCTTTATAAGCTCAAACCAGACCACTATAATTCCCTGCGAATACTCCTTCATCACTGGCATGAAAATTAGAATGAGGACACCATAGAAATGACTGATTTAGCATTAACAGAGGGTAATAATAATTAATTATTATCTCACTCACAAGCACTTGGTCATCCATTTAAAATGTTATCAAATGAAAAATATAAAATTGTGAAGCTGTGGAAACTCGATCGAGGCTATTACGATATTCTCTACATATATGCTGCTACATCGCCTCTCCAATACCCGAGACTCTTAATCGATCATCAAGGAGTGCCGAGGCGAAAATTTATAACGAAAAATTACGCCAACAGTTATCTACAATGAAGGAAGCGGTTTGGATTATAACAATGAAAAATATTTGTACATTGGTGGTCCATAACTACAGAGGAAAACTGAGTGGTACCTTTATCAGTGATGTAAAGTTGACCTTTTAAATACATTCAAAAACTTTTCTAATAGTTGACGATGTTACCAATTCAACTCAATACTAACCTCAAAGTAAAACTTATAACAATACCTTTCATAATTATTTATATTTCTATATGCAAGAATTGCATCGATTATAATCAAAATTATATAAATGATACGTACAATTTATTATGACTTGACTATTTATCTATAAATGATGTTTTCTTCAGACCGTCCTAAACTTTACTAATGTTAATCTGACCGTTTATAGAAACATACATACTATTTCTATCTCTCGTACATATTTATTGTATCAGTTGTATTTTGTTGTTTCAGCTATATGTAGTTTTGATGGACCCTTTTTTATATAAATTTCTTTTTCTTTTTTATTATATATTTCCTAATGAAGCATATAGATATTTAGCAAGAGGGAAAAAATAGTTGAAATAAAAGTGAACAAAAATAATAAGGAATATTATCCATAATGATTGCCAAAAATTCATAAAGATCACAAATATTCATAAAATCACAAAACATCCTTAATAATTCAAAAATTCTCAAAACATCTATATATAATAGTATTTTATAAAAATTTATCATATTTCAAAAAATGTTTTAAAATTTTAATACACATTGATAAAAATCGTTAAAAATATCTAAAAATCCTTAAATATCCTAGAAATCCGTAAAAGTTTATAAATTCCCTAGTTATCTCTTATTATTATTTTTTTTACTATTAGAAGATATTTTAAATTATTTTATTTACTATTAGTATATTTTAACATATTTTATCAAATCGTAGAAACAAGCTATGTAAATATAGATACCCTCATCGTCTTTTATTTCCTCGGCAGATGAACAATTCCTAAGCATCACTGAATTAATGAAATAGTTACTGACTGGGATTAAACTACATCTATATTTGACTCCATACTTATTGAAGTTGACTTTTCTTTTTCATTGAGCGAATTATGTTATACAATTCTTTCCAGTTGGGAGATGGTACACTGAAATCTGATGAGAGATGTAAGAAAACGCAAATTAAATATACAATATATCTGATAAGGATACCATAGATCTACTTACTTGTAATGATGTATAGTCAATGAAAATGATGAAATTAAATTGTAGAAATATAATTTTACTGTGCAATGAGGATTCTCTTTATAACATTATCGTAAAGTAGTAAATTACTTACAGCGAGTAGGAAGTGCAGCCTTATTGTCAGGTGATGAGGTTTCTTTCCTTCACTTTTACACTAATATATATATAATTTACTGTATAAAAACGGTTTATGTTTATAGAATTTTACAAGTCCACGTAGGGGAAGAAACAATCGTTCCGTAAAGTGGTAAAAAATTGACTAAACGAAATTGGAAGAGTGAAACTTTATGATACGATGAAAATTTTATTTACTTGTTCACTTCGCTCACTCGGAAATTAAATTGTCCTCGTATCATAATTTATTTTACAAATTAGTGTATGTAATTTTTTTTGCATGGACATAATAAAGTTCACGTTATGTACCAACGGAGAAAAAGTAATATAATATAGTATAAATAAATGGCATATAAAGTATACATTTTATAAATATTGATATAGATATTGCTCTTAAAATAAAAATTATTACTATTACTATTGCCATTGTTTTATTATTTGTTATTATTAAGTAGTCCGTGGCATATAAAGCGCTTCTTGAAAGACAAGTTCATAACGTATAAAGTTCACTTTGTGTACCATGGAGAATTTTTTAATTCCTATGTAAATTTAACCCGTACGTGATAATCCACCCAATTTAATCTAAATTAACTGAACTCTTATTGGATAAGAATTTAATCTGTAAAAGTGCGCCGAAATTTAACATGCTAAGGTGCGCAGGAGTTTCAATGCGTGGAAGTATGGGGAAAACCGCGGTTTATTCACAAAAAGTTTTAATCTTCGGAAAATTCCACCTGCATAAGACGTGAATGCGTTTGCATGGATGGAGTAGAAACGAATTTGTGATAGATGGTAAAATATCATGAAAGATCATTCCAATGAATTTTGCGAAATTTTAAAATTATTGCCAAAATTTTTGTTAAATTGAAGTAGATAATAGTACAATGGAATTCGCATTATGATATTTAGTATTAAGAGCCATTAAGATGATTGAAATCCATTCCTCTCTGGATAAAAATCAAAGTATTGCTAAAAATCAATAAGTGTCCATTAGGTATCGATAAATGAATGTAATTGTTTTTAATAATAAAATCAAATTCTCCATATGCAACATAGTACTATTGATCACTAAAATTATTTAAATCATTTACTTTTTTGGAAAAATCAAAGTATTGGTAAAAATTAATAAGTGCCAATCAGGTGTCGATTACTTTAATTAATAAAGTTATAATTAAAAAATTGAATTCTTCATATGTAATATAGTATCATTCGTCATTAAAATTATTTAAATTTGTTGCAGTCTTGATTGATTAAAATCAGAGTATGGGTAAAAATCAATAAGTGTTTGTTAGGTATCGATGACGATAATAAATCAAGTTTTTAATAGAAAAATCGAATTCTCCATATGCATTATAATACTATTCGCCCTTAAAACTATTAAAATCCGATACTGTATAGCTGAAATAAAAGTAATCAAGTATCGCATCGCGTTTAACTACACATTACAAATTTGAATTCACCACCAAAACTGTGAATTCCCATGAACACTTTACATGCATTGGAGAGAAGAGAAAATAAGTGCCATTAACTCCAAAAGCATTTAATAAGTGTCAATGAGCTAAATGTTGTCATGCCTATTTTTAGAACCGCGGGAATTTTGGAGATCAAATATCACGGACATAATCTAACCGAGTAAATCCCTGACATTAATTTTAACTTTGAATTAACTGGCCTCCTATTTGATGAGAATTTAACTCGTAAAAATTCGCGGAAATTTAATATGTGAATATGCGGAAAAACATAACTTTTGATATACTGGAGTCTGGGGGGGGGGGGGGTGGGCGGTTGGTCTTTGTTTGTTCAGACGTCGTCCTCGTCTACTACTGTTGAAAATAAAAAACACTATTGTCTTTGTTGTAAATATTTAAAATCTTGATATGGTAAGGTTACAATTATATTCACCGCTACACGAATGATACACGAAGAATGTTGATCCGTATCACATGCTATGATCTTAAAACAGTTGTATAGGATAAAAAATTTATTACTTTAGTTTTGATGATGTAAATATACTTTGTTAGTCAAATTTAATGTGTGTGAATTAATACATATGATTTTCCGAAGTCGGGATGAAATATTAACATATTTATACGGAGATAAAACTGTTTGATCTAATAACCAAGCATTGTGCCTCTGACATTTTGCAATTAAAGCTCATATTTATTTATTTATTTACATGTAAATAGTCAGTATTTTACTTGAATCACTTGGAACCAAATCTTTTGATATTATTTTACATAAATTTTAATTGAAAATACGAATGCGTCATTAAAACATTAAAATTGTGTCAATGAAACCGTTTCCTACAGGATTTTAAATCAATATCTGGTTATTGATTCTTCTTTCCAGAATTAAATAATCTATTGGCTCATCTTTCGATTTGTTTCTTTGGGAAGTCCATGGGACCAAACACAAATCTGGAAAATATGAGACGTACTCTTGAAGAATTTTCCCTAACCGAACAGAAATCTATTTTGAGAATATATTTTAGTATGTTAATTTCGAATTGTTCAACCATAAAATTAATCGGAATCTGACGCTCTGTATTACTGTTGCTCGATATTTCGTATCGAGCAACATTACTGCCACCGTATTTCGTATTTGTATTCTTTCCTTCCCCTTTTGAATAAGGGAACATTAAATAATAAAAACTCAACCTTTTTATGTTTCCAATTTTTTAGTACTCAATCCTTTTACTGAATACAACATATAACAACAGTAATAACACGTAATCGTACATTTGTATGAATATTGCATTTGAAGTATAAGATGCATTAGTTTTCTACAAATAAGAAAAGTTGGAAATAATTAATTTTTAAAAAACATTGGTGAAGCTGAGCTATGTCTTCCTTTATATGGAAAGCTTTCAACATCAGTATAACTCCAATTTAAACGGTTAAGAACTCGATATATTCGTCATAATATCAGGGCAGCCAATAATAGCTAATATCAGATAAACAAAATATAGAAGCAGAAATCTGCCAATGAGAGAACTTTTGACACCAAATCCGTTACGTTTCTCAGAGACGCGGATGGAATAGAAAAGTAAATTTAGTTTTTTCAATATATTTCAATGCAAACGAACGTCTTCATTTGTAACTAGGAAAAAATCTATAAGGATATTCTATCGATATTTGGTCACTTACTCATAAAGAAATATCCTCTTTGTTGTCTATATCGAACTGTTGTTGTTACTAAAGTAATAAATCAACATTGTGAAATTGACTTTTTTGGAAGGCAAATAACATTATTACAAAGCAAATGATCTCAATTGCATAGAAATTTGAGGCGGTGATCTTGCAAACAGACATAGCTGAAACTAGGCAATTCAGGTTATTCACTCGAAGACATGAGGGGTGGAGCTCGTAGCAGGTCCACTATGGGTGGGAGTCAGAGCGATGTTGAATACAAAAACCAAGTTCAGACTAACGTGAGCTTCCTTGAGTTCTTCACAGAGGGATGCTTTGACAAGGACCTGCTCACCTACTGCTCAAATCGTTTGACGGATTATACCTGCATTCATTGGCTGGACATGGATCCCAACAGGGCCGACAGTGGCAGTAAAGGGAATCATGGTAGGACCAAGTATTTTGCTGGTCATGTTTGTTTGCTGTCCAGTCAGTGTGTAAAATTTAATTAAAATAAATTAAATTAAGGAACTAAATTAATTAACAGACTTTTCACAAATTTATCAGTGTAAATAAAAAACTATATGAAAAGAATGCATATTTAGAAAAGCAAAATTAATTTAAAATATTCATTTAAATATTGAATATTAAAATTTTACTATCTAGTGGATTCCACATTCAAATGTGGTAACTTAAGTTAGCGTTTATTTCACACCAAATCGTTTATTTTAGTAGTGAAATAAATGTCAATTAAGTCGATACAAAATTTTAAAACATTATGCATATAATAAATCGATGAGGGTCAAAAGTTCTAATATAATTGTATAAATAATTGAATTTGTTTCATAAATATGTTTAGATTATTGAAATTTTATTTATTTTAATTTTAGATAATTTTAGATAAAATCAAGTAATTAATACAGTTTACGTTTTTGTTCGATAAAGGTATGGCAGAAAATATTGCTTTTGAACTTAAAAAATATTCCCGATAACGAAATATGCGGTCTTTCTAATGAAATGTAAGAATGGGTTACCAATGAAAGCGAATTCCGATATAAGAAGAATTATTTAGTGCATTCACTGAAGATATAAATTATATTGAAGAGTTTAAAGATGCTGTTGACGACGTGGTAGCAATACTAAGTCCAGTGCAATTCCAAAATCAACCCAACAAATCTGAATTTTAAAATACCGTCGGTAATATTCGAAAATTTAAGTCACTCATGGAATAAATAAAATCAAATAACATCGAAAATGTTCCTGCAGAAATTTTAGCTACCTAATTATTAAGGTTATTTTTGCAAGCCATATACAGTCCAGTATCCTTAAAGGCTGCGATTCTAGTGATATTCTTATAGCGATAACTTGATAGTCGTGTAAAATTGCTATTTATGGCAATTCAACCTGCCCTTTAAACTATTGTTATTATATTTGTACATTTTATATCGAAAAACTAAATGTTCACTAATTTTTATTATTTATGTAAATTTATTAATAAAATTGTATGTTTACGAACTATTTCAAAATCTCAGAGCAGCAAATAGAACAAATGTTCAAAACGGTGTTTTCAAAGATCTTGTTGGCGATTGAATTTTCTTCTTTAGATTTAGGGATTCACGTACCACTGAACTTAAGTTTTGAGGCTTGTATAAAGTTCTTGACATGTCTGCTTTGTATTTCTCACAACATTCGACATAATTGATGCTGGCATTTGAGAAACGCCCAGTATTCTTTACAACAATTTCTTTGGAATTCGTTTATTTGCGGTTCTCTCTCTGCAAGGTCGTATTAATATATATTTAGGCAGTATCATTACATTTTATAATATCCTATTTTTATGAATATTTGATAGATTATCTTCCATAGATTATTTTTTTACAGACCTAAAGATATTATTTAATATACAGACCAGGGGATACTTATTTATGAATTCTATAACCTCGTAGGATATCTATTACATAATCAAAGTTTTGAAATGAAACTTTTACCAAATACATTCTGTTTTAATGTGAAATATAATATAATATAATTCCTATCTATATTTATCATTAAATATCTACATGATGTAACTTTAAGAGTTTTAAATAAACCGTTTTATATTAATTTTTATTAAAACATTCTATATAATCAAATGCTGTTTCTCCATCCGCCATAATATTTAGCTAAAAGTATAGAATATCCCTTTTTATTTGTGCTAATGAAAAAACAATTTTGGTTAATGTGTATTCTGCAAAATTTTAATTGAAACAATAACGAAATCTAAAATGTTTTGAATATTTCCTTTATTTCGTGGTACACGCTGTGTGGCAAAAGCTTTTAGGCTGAACAAACAATTGTTCCTTGGGAACGACGCTTCAAAGGGGCACGAGAAAATTTTAACCAACTGGTTTATTTTAGATATAACGTATATAAATCTTCCCATCTATGGTTTATTAGACTTATATATCTTTAATTTATATAATCTTTTTTGAAAATAGACTTTGGTTTAAATTATTAAAATGAACTTATTTTTGAAGTCATCTATTTTCTCATTAAAATTGTATTTTATGAAAAATTTTAAGCGAAATATTTAATTTATGACAATTTAAAGTTGTATTTTATATTGAAATAAACATTTCAAAAAAATTGAATTTGAAATATTACTAATTTTTAACTTTCAGTTACAAATAATAATTACAGCATCTACATTAAGATTTTATTGATGTCCAAAAAACACTTCAAATATTGAATAGCAAAAGTTTATAAAAAAATAAAAGTTCGCTTTCTTTTAAAATCTATGCTTTCATGAGTATTAGTTTTATTTTTACTAGAAAACCAAATAATCCAAAAATCACAAATTATTTACGATTGAAAAATATCCAGAAAAATCTAACAATATCGTGAAATAAATGATTTTGTTTTTGGATTATGCGACAAAAACAACTTTTACCTCTATAGCAGAAACGAATTATTTATATAAAACATTATCACCCTATTAATAAGCTGTATTTTGTGGTTCAACCTGCATGCTAAATCATGGTTGCGAGGTACACAATACGGAGAAGCATCCGATTGATTTTGAGAGAGAAACTTTTCACAACTATAATTCAATATATTCCATTTTAGTGGTGACGGGCATTATCGAATTCTCTTTTTATTGAATGAGCGTGCTCCACTGTCACCATTAATAATATGTATTGCCTGACAGACCACGATTTATTTGATGGAGAAAACTAATTCGGAACTTCATTTGAGACCCCATTCTTTGACAGTATATCTATACGGGCTAAATTATTTATTAAAAATCAATAGTTTTGTTTCACCGTAAAGGAATTTTTAGCCGCCGTAAATTTCTATTTAAAATAGAAACCTATAACATAAACTACAGAAAAATTCTTTTATGTGCTATAACAAAAGACCGAACAAATTAAAATATATTGGAAATCTGACTTTGGGACTATTAAATCAAGTTGCTTATCATATAAAATATTTATTAGTAATCATTTCAATATATCAAAAAATTAAACAATACATACAAAAGTAGTATGGGATAAGTAACACTATATCATGACTCATCACCCCCCCCCCTTTCCCTAGGCCAAATAAAAAAATTTCAATTTGAGTTCTACATCTAATAATATGAAGAATAAATTATAACCACCCCCTTTCCATCCAAAATAAAAATATGTTCAACTGTTGGAGGCGTGTTGGAAGAGACGTGATACATATTAAAAAATGTAATGCCTCCGCGAATGTCGCTTTCAACAAAGCAGTAAGTGTCTACATCTCTGAGAAGTCCAACCTGAAGATAAAATGGTGAATATTATTAACTGTTGAAATTATTATTGCATAGTAGTAGTAGGCCGATTTTAATGCTTGAGACCTATGAAAAACCTGGTAAAGTTACACAGTAGGCCGGATCAATGTCATCTTCATCTAAGGTGAGTTGTCGAAAAGTTTTAAACACATTGGCGAGCTGGTATACATTAAGACGTAGGAATTCTAACATATAATTTTCCAGAGTTGCACAGACGAGAAGAGACCAAGCTTTCAGAGCGCGGGAGTAGGGTTCCGTGCGGCACTCCTGCTGACTGAGATCGTAAAAAATGCGTTTCTGGGAAGTAGTTGTTTCTCACTGAGACAGTCTGGTCCGGTTAGGTAGGAGTAGGGGAATACTTCCTTGGATAGCGCAATTTCGGTGAAGGTGTTGTCCAAGTTAAAAATGGAACGGGTATGTCGGAGTTGACTCGGAGCAAGATTACCTACTAGGGAGTCCACCAAAACCGACATGAACTGTGAGGAATCGCGAAACCAGATCTTCATCTTCTTCGACCTTGGTCTGTATCGTTTCTTCGTCTGAGCAATCACTGATACGTCCCATCCTTCGACCTTGCCCAAGGCTTTTGCGCAGATAACATTCGAGTCATACCTTCGAAAATTATGAAAAAACACTGTTAGAAAGTTATCCAGGAGCCTCATCTTCCAATTACACTCCTGGCATTGGGCACCACGATACACAATTGGAAAAATGAGACAAACGCAAGATTAATAGATATTGAATAATTAGTAATAATGTGCAAATTTAACTTACCAGTAAGATGATCGTGTTCACTCACCTTTTACTTCTTCTTGAACTTGTCGTTTGGATTGAAAAGACATAAACAGTTGAAGAAGTGTTTGTATTTTCGGTGAGTGGCCTCCTCACTTGACGTCATTTGTACAGGCTGACGACCGTTGTCCTGGTTCGACTGATACGTTTCCTTGGCCAGAGGGGTGAGTGCACGCATAGACGTGTATATGCAGTTATCCTTTGCAAAAAACTGATAATAGCTCTCAATTGGAGCGGCACGAAGACCTGAATTTATACTAAGAGGAATGAGGTGGCTGCTGTCATGTTTTCCACTCTTTTTCCGTCCTTCTGTAGGAAAAATTTAATGTCAGCGTAAACTATGTAAGGCAGGCGCTGTACGGCCTGATACTTCTCGAAAATGGGATAAGTCTTTTCGGATGATGGTACCAGTGTCTTTGGAGGGGACCGTATAGCAGTATCCTCGATGTTTCTGCGAGTACTTTTCCTTTATAAATGGCTAGATACAGCGATCACAGTGTTTACATCCTTGTTTAGATTGTATGCCTCCAATAGTTGCATTGAGCAGCCGATTGAGGTTGGCGATTCCTACAGTGAGACTTTCCATCCTTATTTGGAGTGATTGTAAAAATGTAAAAAAGACGAGGTTCCGAGTCGGCGACATGTTGTCAGGGGTAGCCACAAGCGAGGAGCATACGTGAGGGTGGTATTCATTCTGCACAATCCACTACAACAGATTCACAAAAATGACCGGGTTCAGCTTCTCAAACTACGGAATGTCGTGAGCAGTGATTGGAAAAGACAGGCCATAAACTTGAGTTGATCAATCTACTTGTTATAGAAACTGGCGTGATTGTGATTTATCTTTATGTTGTCATAGTGCAATACAGATAGGACTGCATACATAAAACAGTCGTTAGAGTTTCCATTGTTTATGTTGATGAAGGCCTTCTTTGCCTTGAGCTTTGGTTGGAGTTCTACTGCTCCATGTCCGCAACGATGAGGTATATTATAATATCAAGTGAACCTTATGTCTAACCAATCAGTATTCTCGATAATACAGTTTGATCCGTTCTGGATAAATTTATCTATGATACGTAGGAGTACGGCAATGATATAGTTAAAAAACGATGCACTCGTAACGACGACGGCTGGTAGCGAGAAAATTTGCTTCTCAGAGCGCATAGCATCCCCTGTTTTTGGATCGATTTCAAAGATCCGTAGAGCCAGAATTGGCTGAACTTGCATTCTGTGCAACCGTTGAGAAGAGTTTCTATCGTGCGATAGATATCCTCTCGGATGGATGTTAGAAATTATAGGTGTTGGATGGGAGTTTCAACAGCTTCGAACCGTATATAGCGCACTGCGCCCTGCATAGCTGAGCGGTTCTGAAAACGGTGTACCACTTTGTTTTGTTATTACTCCATTATAAAAACAGAGTTTGGGAAATCGATTTGTCGATGAGCATACAGATCGGAGTAGCCTTGGAAGATTTGGGAGCACTGGGGCACTTGAATGTTTGTTTATAGGAATTGAATGATGACGTAGAGAAAGTAAAGCCGGGGATAAGTCATGATATAGCGTTACGCATCCCATACTACTTACAAATTCTTATAAGTTATTTCAAGATTAAGGACAAATGAATATGTGTTTCACTATTCCATCAATAGCTAACATATTATTTCTAAATAATTACGATAGGAAATGTGCAACTAAAATTAAATCGAGTTTTTATTTAAAATAGAAAAGAAGATATTCCTTATAGATCCCCAAGGAAGATCAATCATGTATAACCAACAAACTCCATAGAAGGCATTTGAAATCTTTCAAATTAGCAATATGAAAACCGATACAATTTACGGTTTCACATCTTGAATATAACCAGTTTTTGTATTCCACAATAAAACTGGTAGGGAAATACTTTGAAAGAGGAAAAGAAAACGTTAATCTGTTTATCAGAATTAGACGAAAACCTGTTTTCTTTTCGTGTCCTCGAACCTGACTTGAAATCACTTTTAAAAAAAGCAAAAGTCGTTTCACGCCATAAATTATTTTTAATTCCGTAATAAGCATGCTCTGGTCTGCTAAAATAAGATAACATCAAAATATCAATTCAAAATGATAAAATATATTTCGCCGAACAGCTTACAATTAAATTCTCTGAACTTATTTTAGATTTTATCTGTGGCATAAAAGTTCGCTAAATGTTAAAAACTAATTTTAAAGTCAATTGGGTATGGTTTAGGAATACTTAGGGTCGCAAATAAACGTCACCAAGCTTTTAAACATAATTACTGTTTACATATATTACTTGTTTATTTACTCTGAAACTCGGGACTTCTCTAGAATATAAATGATGATAAGAGATTTGACTCGTAGCAGCTAGATGCAAATACCTCCTAGTTATTGAGTTCAATAATCGAATGATTCAATTTGGAGGGGGTTATGTCAACTTAGTTTAAATTCATTTGTGTCTGTCCTTTTTGGTTCTCAAGGGAGAAAATGTTACATAGAAAAAACAATGTTTTGAATTCCTCCAAATCCGTCTTGAAGCTATACTTTCTTGATAGCTTCAACCTAATTTGTTCTGCATGTGAGGGCTATTATTTTAATGAAAATCATTGCTGTTTAAACTGTGGCAACAAATAAAGTTGCAACAAAATAATTAGTTCGATATTTTAGTCCGAATTAGTGTCATTGATTAAGAGCTGGAATCAAGTAATTTAGTAATAAGTAATCAAGTAATAATATCAAATTTTTGTCAATGTCCCATTTCAAGTCTGAGAACATTTTTATTTCTCTTAAATTTTATGTCGAATGTAAATTTTGATGAACAATTTATGAAGTATTATGGTGTACAAAAATGGTCTGAAATTATAGTTATTCAATTTAAGTTTCTATCTAAAAGGAAAAACGGATAAGAGGTACAAACATTTTTTTTATCAGTCAAACATTTTATTTGGTATAAATATGAGGAGCATTTTGAATAACAATTTTGGATAGTTTACAGTTTGTAAGAGTGAAAAATTTAACTTTTTTAGATAATTAATTTAATTAATTCAAGATTTATTAATTATATAAAAAATAAATCAATTTAGTCATTTACAATGATGATATTTGTAAAATTATTTTTAGCTAAATTTACATCTGGATTAAATATTCATTTCTAGCGTAAACAATTTTTAACAGTTATCCAGAGAACATGCCTTTCATTTATCCACCAATTAATAAAATTTATAAAATTCCTTCTGAAATAAAATTGTAATATAAAAACACTCTGCTTCTTCCACTTATCTGTAATATCATATATAGAAAAAACTGTTTCAATGGCGATAAGGTTAGTGTGGTTGTATCTGTTCATTTTATTAATTTTTCAGTTCTCAGGTGTGAGGTGTAATTTTGTACAGAGTTTTATCTTTTTTGCATTTTATGGATATAAATTTCGATTTCATTATTAAAAATTACGACCTACCAAAAAGATTAAAATTTGTTGGATTTTATTTCAATAAATAAAGTCATAAGGAGTATTCAGACTTCATGACAAAAAATAGATTAGTGTTAAAATATTTATAAATTTCATGTTCTTAGTGCACTCCTGAGACTGACAATGGTTATTACATCCATTTTTTCATTTATGCACCAGAAAACTTAAAAAAAAATATATATAAAAATCTTCATTTAATATTAAAGTATGCCATTTGTCTGTATTGAACGAACATCTTTTTAAATCTTTATCGTTACAATTGTGTACTTAATTGTCATGCACTATAATGAAAAAAGATTCGTAAATAATGGAAATTATAATTTTTAGAAATAAATTTTCTTTACAAATAGAGACATTTTCTTTATGCATCTTATAAATTATGCCTCTGATTATTAATTTAAGATAGAATATTAAGTGACAAATGTGTGTACAGTATTTCTACTGTACAGCGTTTATCTATATAATAAAAATAAAATTATATATACATATATTTAAAAATATTAGCAAACTATTAACAATTATTTATCAGTAAACTTTATAATGTTAAACATTTTAAATAGTTAATTCAAAATGTTTAAATAAAATTTTTAAAATTGTTCAAATATTCTAAATGACGAATTGATCAATTAACTTTTTTATTTATTTATTTGACTTATTTATTTATTTATATCTACATACTATCTAAAAAGTTAGTTTAACATTATCTCATATCGAAAATCCACTAATTACTTCATCCAATTAATAAATGACGTGAAACTTTTACCATTCTTTTCGGTACCAAATACTACGTAATTATAAAATAACCGGCGTGGCTAATTGTTCCATAGCTAACCAGAAGATTTATGCCATGATACAAATGAAATATGACGTGAAAAGTATTTGAATGAAATGAAATCTAAGCAGAAAATGTTTCCCTAAATATTTGATGGAAAACATTACAAAAGAATTGGATAAAACATGTCTTAAGGGAGCATGTGTAGTTAAGAACCAAGCAGTCAGGGTATTGATTTAGCTAGGCAAAAAGAAAAATATA
>JAUZNC010007473.1:3542-29334 GCA_034780395.1 Vannuccia rotundouncinata | reverse complement strand
TTAAGAATAGAGCCAATTTGTTGTGAATATAAGAATCTACAAGGACCATACTGTGCAACTGACTAAGGCTAACCAGGCTTATCATAAGTGTATCATGGCTTTATCCATGTAGACTTGATAGTATTGTTAATGTAGCTCTTAATAAATGTATTTTATATACAATAGTTGTCTATTTGCACTCTATTTGAATCTTAATTTACAATTAAATAATATTGTATTGAATTATTATTTAACAATGCTCTTTAATTTTGTATATTCTTACATAGATTTCCGTAAATGAAGTTGTGTGTAATTTCATTTAGCATAATGATTAATGTTCAAAAAATGTGTTGAGTTTCATGATATTTAATTTTTATTTTTTCAATATATTTCTAATGTAGAATGTCAGGCTTCCCAGCACGTACCAGACCTAAGCAAATGCAAAGCAGTGGGTAAGTTTAATATCCATTACATTTATATTTAACAAAAATTGTATATGTATATTGAATAATTATAGTAATATTAATTTAGTACTCAATTATATAGTAATAATATTATGGATTTGCACATTGAATGTATTTTTAAAAATTAATTTATCTATTAACTGGTAGTTTTAAATATAATCTTATTATCTTAAAATATGTACTTTTCAGTAGGAGAACTAACAGCCGTGGAGGATTATCTCAACAAAAATTTAACTCCAATTCAGCTCAGGTAATAGTCTAAAAGATTTTAACATCTTTTGTTAGTTCTAGTTGGTTTCTTTTTAAATATAAATTTTACTTCAGCATCGGGATGACAATTCTATTTATAACAATTCCGATTTGGCACATGTCTTCACACAGTATTTTATGGTAAGTGGGTTAGGCAAAAATACTAACTACCATGACATTAAAATCGGACGCACTTAAATTAACCAGATTGTTAATATTTAAATAAATCAATTGTCAAAGGTCCTTACTGTATAGTCTTAATAACTTATTCAGATGTATTCTGTGTTCCATATGTATCAAATATGATTTATATTTTGCTATAATTATCCAATTTTAATAAAAATTATTCTTAAATTTCATAATATTAAACGTCTTAAAATACAAGGATTTTAAAATAATTTTTGAAATCACTACAATACATGCCTTTATTATTCTCAACAATTATGTGCGGACCGTGGAAAATATTATTTTTTTTATAATTTATGTGTTCACAATGTTACCTTGTTTGTGCTAAATTACAAAGTCTAATATTTTATGTGAACACGTTTTCAATTGTCTTGTTTATTAAAGTTACGATCCTGTGTCTGGTAGTTAGTATCAATAACGTTTAGTCGAAATTTTCTCATATTCAATCTCATTTCTTGCACAGGGTTCTCCAGTGGATATCGTCACAGTACGAGATCACAGTGTTTCTGGGGTCGTAAAAGCACTATCGCCAATGGTGATTATTATATTTGCATTATTTGCATGGTGTAACCCAGAAGTGTTATTTTTTCATATCTGTGTTTTTCCTCGGTCTTATGTGTTACTGGTCACAAATATTTAACTAGTTACTAGCACATGTCATTTATTCATCTCTTACTATTTTTTCCTTTAGTTTCCGTATACTTCTTTATTCATGTATATTTTTGTATGAGCAAATCGAAATTTTATTTTTTGTTAATATATATGATTTAACGTTTCATTTATTTAATAATATTATATAATAAATAATTTAACACATTTTACGGGCTGCACTTTTATTTAAAAATTTAATAAATTGTTGTTTTTGAATGTCCATTATTTTGTTTTAAAAATTATACTTAACAAAGTCTGTGTGTGGTTTTACTGTCTAAATACTATTATTATGTTGATCGTGGCTTATGCAAAAATAAATGTCATTTATTTCTAATGTTTTAATGATCTAATTCTTCTAGGATGTTCTATTTTTTCGTGAATTTGTAGATTTTTTGTATATCTATTAAACTATATATTTTTAATCTATTCACTAGTGAATTTAAAAAAAAAATTATTACTATTTGGATTATTGACACTGTGAATTTGACCATCCATGAGGACCATATGCAACTAACTAGGGTTAACCAGGCTTATTATTAGTGTATCATGGCTTTATCCATGTAGAATTATTAGTATTATTAATGTAGTTCTTAATAAATTCAATTTATGTACTTTACTCTATATGAATCTTAAATAATAGATATTATGAAAAAATGAATCAATTTGTGACAAGTGGCGGACCATCCCTATTACTCGTATTATTATTATTTTTTAATTAATCAATAAGTTTGAATTTAAGTTTATACTCTTCAAATTCATGATTTAAAGATAAGAATATTTTCACCACACATTTCGAATTATTAAATATTTTTTACAAACATTTTTTGCTTCAGGGAGATATTTGCATTGGTGGTTCCAGTGTTATTGACAACAATTCCTCTTCTAAAAATGGTGTACCGCTTAACGAGGATCTCAAAAAAGTTGCTCAAAGTGATATAAAATACGTCACTGTTCGAGATTTTAAAAACTCTGACTGTGTTACTAAAAGTAGGTGAATTTTTGTTCATGGCATTCAATAATATGAAATACACTTTCTTAAAAAATCGCTACCGTTGTATAACTTGTTTTCAACATTTATTAAAGGGGAAAAAATCATAAATTTTGAATAATCTTATTTAATCTAATATCCTAACTAGAATAACTTAATGCCTAACTAGAATTATTTATAAAGGAATATTTATGTCCCGGTTAGTAACATTACTTAATGCATAACATCAATTCCCAGCAACATATATATTGGGCAGAGTTATGTGTTCCTAGTTATTTATGGTGCAAATAAAACAATTTTTTGCTTCTCAACGTCATCTTTTCAATTTTATTTTTACAGGTGAACTACTTACAGACGACGATATTGCTCGAAAGCTCACTTCTACTAAAGGCAGTATTCCTGATTTTATACCAGAACCATTTTTTGAAAATACCGATAATCTGGATGAAGATTGTTTGACTAAGACACGCATCGGAGATCATTGGTTTTCACCCCAAGCTATGTTCGACGTAAACAGAGAAAAGTTCAATGTACCTTCAACATTTGATGAAAATCTTGATTCATATACGTGAGTTAATTCATTTGTATTAAATGTTTAACATAAAATATTTGTTAAGGCAAGTCGTAATATGTTTGTCTAAAAACTATATATGTATTTGTAATTTTTTTTAATTATTCCTTATAATCAAAATTGATGACTTTTGAGATCGTGCAAATATGCAATGAAAATTAGTAGGTGGTGAAAGTCATACTACTATATTTGCAATACATATATTATGTTGAACGTTATACATACAGTCTACTCCGACTAAACTGGACGCGCCTAATCCGGACTATTGTTCAAACAGGACGCCACTTAGAGAACCAATATTTCCTTCCTATCTTTTCTATGTTACATAACACCTATAAACCGGACGCGCCTAAACTGTACACCGGACGCTTCTTGCAGTCCCTTACACTGTATTATACAGTATTTAGCTATGTGTTATCCGGACGCATTTTCAATTGCAGTCTTGTAAAGTAACAGTATATTCATAAAGCAGTAATAAATACAGAGAGACAACAATAGAAAGACAGCCGCATATCGAAGTCACACAAATGCCGTCTATATTTCTAAATGAGACAGACAGCCGCGCATTAATCCACATATAATAACATTCTAATTGGCGGAAAACCAATACATATTAGACAGTGGCCATGACTTCTTTATTTTCCATAAATCGGACGATTTGTTCAGATTTATAGGTGTCCGGTTTAGGCGGAGTAGACTGTATATATAGTGATTAAGATAGTACAATCGTTTGACTCTTTAAATCTTCCTTAAACGTCCTTGATTTTGGAAAAATGTGTGGCCACCCTGATTTTGCAAAATAATTACTATTGCTAGGGTAATATTTATATAATAACATATTCTGATAATAAATTTGTTTTAATCTTTTCCGGATGAGCGTTGCAACCTTCGCTACGAAAAAAGTGCTTCCATCAAGCGGGGTTCTCTTTTTTATTATTCTGATTTGTACATACTTCTATTTTTGGAAATATTCTATTGTGTACATATTTCTATTTATTTGTGCAAAACTAAACAAATTATTGTTGTAAATAAATATATATTTATGCTTACACATGTCTACACGCATTAGTTTAATCTATTTCAACTATATTACTTAAATTTGTCTTATTAATATATTTTGTTTGACCATACTATTAGTTTCTCAAATAGAATTTAAAATTACAGCCTAAATTGTTTGTATTATTACAGCAGATAAGAATTCAGGAATTTGAAATTATCATGAAGACAAGTAGTCTGATTATAAGTTTTGTCTTTATAATATCCCATATGACAAACTATGTACAGTATGTTGCAAATAATGCTAATGTTAATTAATAATATTCCTGTAATTTTATCCATCTAGTCTACACGATCATTTTGAATATAATTGATGCAGAGCATCCACACTGAATCCAATTGAATAGGTGTTCATAATATTAACTTACTGCATTTGAAATTTGGCGTTCGACAATATGTTATTATTTATTAATATTTTTTTAATTCTGTCCAAGTCCAAAGTGATATCACGTCGGGTCGTTTGGTAAAACTAGACATTATATAAATATATATTTTTTTATTGAAATCTGCTAAGATGCACAAATTTTACTACGTGAATAGATTGAAATGATTTATAATTTTATTAATTCTATTCTTATTGACTTCTTATATATCTTTTCAGAATCAAACTTGATACAAGTGCTCCAGGTTTCGCTGAACGTTCAGCACGTGCAGAGCGAGTTGCTCGCGATATGGAGAGTAGTGTACATTCACGACGAGCCGCTGACATGGAAAACGACGAAGGTGAACTAGAAGAAGATATTGATGAAGAAGCAGTTTTTTCATCTGTAGTACGGCCTCAACAGCAACATCAACCAATTCAATCTGCCGTTTATACTTCTTCTGGAAGGGGATTTCGGTCAACAGGTGGAGGGAGCTCGAGGCACATTGCGATGCCAACTTCATCAAGAGCTGAACAATTTCGTGCTGCATTTCAGGACCCAGATAATAGGTCCTCTCAGTCTCGTCATGGAAGAAACAATCGCGATTTGGATGAATCTAGAAAGTTGTCAAATAATTCCGGAGTACGATCCAACACTACCAATAATACCATACCAATAACTGATGATTCATCTGTAAAAGGTGCTCAAGCTTCATCAAGTCCGACAACTTCTATACCGGTGTTAAAACTTAGTGTGAAATCAAATAGTATTGAAAATCTTCAAAATAGTGAGAGACTCGATAAATCTGTTTCTGATACCATAGATAGAGTTTCTTTAGAACCAGTAATACTTTCAAATGGAACTGGTCCCATTTCTGATCCAACTTCATCTGATGAGAGACCAGTAGTTGATGAGTGTAAAGAAGACCATAATATAGAAACTAAGAAAACTTCACTAAATCCAGATGCACCGGAATTTCAACCTCGATGTTTGCCAACGGCAGGTTCATCTCCAATTGTTGATAGTCCCGTTGTTCCAAGCATAGTCACTCTTCCAGTCAGTACAATGCAGCATCAGAATATGATTCCTTCGATGGGTCCTAGTCACCTGCCTCCCCAACATGTGTATCAACCGCAGAGCTATGGCAATCTCCAGCCATATCCTTCATATTATTTGCGGCCAACACCAACGCCTAATAATAATGTGAAACCTCGAAATTTAGTACCTCTACCGCAACAGTCTCCTAATCAGAACTATATTGCCCCAACGTTGACATCACCACACCCGCAACAACAACCAGCTTTACTTCAAAGGCAGAGATCTGTAGACAATACTGTACTGAATAATATGACTGGCATGCCAATTGCATATCCTTATCAGCAAACAAATCCGTATTCACTTCCTGGGGCGCAGGCATTACCACTAAATCGGAGTACTCCACCACAAATACAACAGCACCATAATCAAACAAGTCAACAACAGCAACCGGTGCCTGTTTCTACACCTCAACAACACTATACTCAACAACAACAACCTCAGCAACAACAACATGTTGTTCAGGTGGGTCAACCAAATAGTTTGTACTTCTCTGGCCCGGCATTCCAACAGCCTCAATTTTCTATTCCGAACTCTGCAGCTGTTTATTCCCAGATTGGGCATACGCATCCTCATGTTGGCCATCCTCAACAAATACAAATCCATCCGCATCATGGACAACAACAGATGGCACCGGCTAGTTACTTTGTTCAAAACAATGCTCCTGTTTCACAACAATCAATTGTTGTTACAAGCTCTGCTGGTGCTCAACAGCAACCGTTCTCAAGTGTGCATAATCAGTTCAATAATCTGCACCAACAGCAAGCTCTTCAGCAACCTCACCCAGGAGGTCATTTAAATCATCCACAAAATATGACTATTCAGCATCCCAATCAGCATATGTCTACGCTACGATCTGTGCCTTCCAATCATTTTCCAATCAATCACACGCATTTTTCACATATGGCTGCTCAGCCTATGTACCCAATAAATCAAATCAGTCATCCTCCACAACAAACAGTTTCGCACAACAATACATATCCACCTCGCCATCAAACATAAACTCATTGAACAATCTTTTATTGAAGTATAATATTGTGATACATCTTGTTTTTGGTAAAAACCTTATAATTGACCATTATCTCTATCTGAGTGGATTGAACCATTCGTATTTCATGAAAAAGTACACATGACAGAATACATTACATGAAGTTCTTTTTAATGTACAATTACTTTATGATATTACTTAAGGGGTCATTCGAGAGCGTTATGGTAATGTTATTGGATTGAAACTTTATTAGAATCATTACCATTCTCACACACCAATAACGTTGTGGAGAACATGGCGATGTGGATGCCCGTTTATACATTTGGTTTTGTAAGTATTTATTGATTTTACGTCCTAGTGGTGCGAACTCTATCTTTGTATTATTTTGTATAATACGTGCCATGTATATGTAAACAATTTATCTTTAGACTAAATTGTGATAACTGGTACATTAACTTACCTACTGATTACATTTCATGTTATATTATAACATAGATGATCGGTTGATTTACATGAAAAAGAAGACGGATTCTTTGAAATCTTTAGTTTTTGTTACACATTCAAAAGTATGTTTCAATAAAGGAAATAGTTGTAATAACTTCAATAAAAAATCTTTAATAAACTTAAATCTAAATGTAATTAACTTATTTTTTTAAAAAACTATTTCCTTGATTGTGCGATCAATAATCATCTATCATAAATTAAATGAATCATTTTTCAATAGTGTTTTTCGTCCGTGGTTTTATGCAATGAAGTGTAAAATTTTGTTTTTAAATTAGAATGTCTAGTTAAAGAATATTTATTTTTAGTTTGTGCTGGTGTAATATATTATCAATTTTTTCACATAAATTATAATCTTGTCTTCACAAGCTGTTTGTTTTTGTATTAATATGGTTTTTATGGATATATATGATTAATGCTAATTACTACTAGATAGGGTATTGTGTTGTAATCAATTCGTCAATAATTTATTTTTTACTGAGATATCTATTAAATCCAAAAGATAATTTTTAAAATGTTGCCGTCCTCCCACCCAACAATAGAAGAAACAAAATACGATTTCATTTATATTTTGACTTACAATTCATATTCAATGAGTGAATAGGTTTTGCGGTAGCTACATTAAAATATGTATTTCATTTCCCACAGTTTATAGCTTTCTTTCCTTGCCATTTGTAATGGTAAATTCGTAAACTAAGTACATTTATTAAATGTGAAGTTGTATCTTATTCGTCAGTTAAATAGTTTTTAGGGATTAAAATTTTAATTTATTTAGTGTTATCTAGACGTAGGCAGGATTATCCTAGTTTTTTAAAATTGTACTATGTGTTATTAATAGGAAGCTTTTTCGTACACACCTATTAGGACACAATTTATTTTTAACAGTCTTGCTTGAACTCTATAATCTCTTTTGGGTAGTTAAATATAATTTTGAATCCCTTACTGTAGGCGACGCGTCCATGTGATTAGAATTTACGACAACAAAATTTCAAGTTATGTCAAAATAAATACATTTCAAAAAAAATAATCCAGTTGTTTTTAAAGCATGCAAAGGATAAAAATATGTATATATTTTGCAAAAAAATATAATGTCATTAATTGGAAGTTTATGTGTGTATGCGAGTATTATTATTAAGTAATATCAAGGATTATATATGTGAATATCAGGAAACCAGCTCAATTATACGCTTTTACAGCATTAATTTAGAAAAAGAGGTCGAATAATGTTCCACAATAAAATGATTGAGACAATATAAAAAACATACATTGTGAAATATTTTAGTACACGTATGTGTATTAAATTGTATTACATCTAGTGGTATCCATATAATTGACATCTGAACATTTAATAGGAAACTGGTTTATTGCTGAATTAACTCAAGTTTAAAATTTTAACGTAATGTTTGTAGTACCATAAATTATGAAACGCTATATAATCGAAAAGGTTTTAATTTGATGTGTGATTATTAATTCAGGTGTGATTATTTTTTTGTTGAATTATGACCTTTCCTTTTTAAATGACATAAATTAGAATTTAAGATTAGCTCTAAGGATTACAATTCGTCAAATAATACATATTAAACCGATGAATAAGAATTAATTGATTAAACTTACAGGTCAGGACTTGGAGTAACATTAATATAAGTGCAATTTAAAAGGCGTAACTTTCTGAATGTATTTTACAAATATTGTTTAATCAACTAAAATATATTTAATAGGAGATTAAAAAGATTTCACTTTCGTATTTTTTATTTTGTGAAAAATGAATAGTACTTTTGTATTTCGAGTTATTTCAAAGTGGAGAAAATTTCAACTTCTTTCACGTCCACTCAAACAATTTCAATCGAATAATACGATTTCTACCTACTGTAAGAATGTTATCTTGAGAGAAAACACAATATTGCAATTTCGAAAACCGTAAGTTGTATAATTTAACCATGCTACTTTGCGATATACATTGTAGCACTAATTTATATTAGTATGATATTGCATTTTAGTAATTGTAATAATTAATACAAATATTATATATATATTTGCTAAATATTTTTATAGCAAAAAGAAACTTTTATTGTATTTGTTTTATGTTGATATTGCAAAAAATCAAAATGTAATGTATATTTATATTTCTGTACTTTTTGCCAAATAGACAAAATCCTTTCCTCTAAACTAATCTGATACCAACAAATAAACAAAAAAAGTTCATTAGCAGGGGTCTCGTCAGGAATAATTTTAGGAGGTTAGTTTTTCAGGTTTAGGAGCATCTATAGAATTTTTTTTGAAAAGTGCAGCCAACCTTTTTAAATCAGTTATATTTTGGAGGTATTATTTTTGGTTAATAATTAGTACTATAGATGCTGTCATGTATATTAAATAGATTTAATTAAAATACTAGGATTAAACTAAATAAAAAACAAGTGATTTGCATAATCTTTTTATATCTTTCACATATTTTCTAATTACATATTATTTAAACAAATATAAACATTCCTTTTTTAAACAAACAAGTTTACACATGAAAATCACATATTAAATACACAAATAGAAAGTACCATCTTGAATGCATGTGGAAATTTCAAATAAACAAAAATTACAATCTCTTTCCCTTTTTAAACAAACAAGTTTACACATGAAAATCACATATTAAATACAGATAAAATGAATCATGAATGTGAACTTTTTAAATGCATGTAAAAAGTTCATATTTATCCAAAAGCTTGCCTTAGGTTATATTGTTGTTCTGGTAGACCTTCTCTTATTGACATCTCTATCAGTGTAATTTTTATTTTTTTCCAAAACAGCTATGATTTGTATAGATATGATATCTTTCATGACTTCTACCTCAAAGTACCTGCTAAAGTAATCAACTAGAACAAAGAGGTATTCTCCATTTGGTAGTGGTCCCATGAGATCTGCTGATAAAACTTTCAATGGTTTATCTGGAAGTGTAGTTGACTGAATTGGAACTTGATTATGTGTAGTTGTCACAATCTGACATGCTCTACAAGCTTTACACTGCTTTTCTTCTTTTCTGTCCATGCCTGGCCACCAAACTTTGGAACAAAGATTTTGTTTTGTTATAACAATACCCTGATGACCAACATAAGCTAACTCCAATATCTGCTCTCTCAATGCCTTTGGTATCCCCAACCTAAACTAGTTCCTTGAAGAATAAGTTGACCATATGTTGCAAGCTCATACTGGCAGTTTCTGTAGACCTTCTCTTATTGACATCTCTATCAGTGTAATTTTTATTTTTTTCCAAAACAGCTATGATTTGTATAGATATGATATCTTTCATGACTTCTACCTCAAAGTACCTGCTAAAGTAATCAACTAGAACAAAGAGGTATTCTCCATTTGGTAGTGGTCCCATGAGATCTGCTGATAAAACTTTCAATGGTTTATCTGGAAGTGTAGTTGACTGAATTGGAACTTGATTATGTGTAGTTGTCACAATCTGACATGCTCTACAAGCTTTACACTGCTTTTCTTCTTTTCTGTCCATGCCTGGCCACCAAACTTTGGAACAAAGATTTTGTTTTGTTATAACAATACCCTGATGACCAACATAAGCTAACTCCAATATCTGCTCTCTCAATGCCTTTGGTATCCCCAACCTAAACTAGTTCCTTGAAGAATAAGTTGACCATATGTTGCAAGCTCATACTGGCAGTTTCTATAGGCTTTTGAACAATCATCCCATTTCTGGATCTCTGCTAGCAACTTGTTCAATGTCTTTTGTTGATACAGCTTTAGGTGTTGCTTCTCTTGCCACAAAGTTGATATAATTTTCAGTTTCAGATAAATGCATTTAATCATTTTGAAATTTGATTAATCTTGACAGACTGTCAGCAATATTATCTTTTCCTTGTGCTCTAAGTTGAAGTGATATGGTTGCAATCTGAGCATCCACCTTTCAATTCTTGGAGACAATTCAGGGTTTGTACAGATCCTTTAGGGTCTTTAAATTTTTAGGTGATCCTTTAAAGTCTTTAAAATTTAGAATAATTTTGAAGAAAGTCTTCAAAAGTCTTTAAATTCTGCATCTTTATAAATAATTTTTTTATAATAAATATATTTTTACCTATAAGTATATTAAAATACTTTTTTTATAACAAATATGTATTTACATATAAATATTTTTTTTTATATAATAAAAATATTTTTTTCCTATATATATATATTTTTAAGCTTATTTTGAAGTTTTCTGTTTATTTTATTTAAAAGTTTTTACTTTTTTAGTCAGAGGGTCTTTAAAAGTCTTTAATTTTTTTATTAGAAGCCTGTACAAATTTGTAATTCTATATTTGTATATCTCAAAAAGTAAAAGTCTTAGAGTAACTGAACAATTTTGGTGTATACCCAACTAAATGGCACATCAAATAGGTGTATACTTTTTTATTGGACATGTTACTTGTAGAGAACCCTCAAAAGTCCTAAAACCCTAGGATTTTTAAAAAGAATCTTCAAAAGTAAAATAATTAAAATTTGCTCAAAATACATGTATTTTAAGAACATACACCATATTTTACAATACATGTTACAATTCACAAACTTTACTGCATATTAAAACTCATCATTGTCACTATCATTATTCTCCTGATCTACTGGGGTATGTAATGAGGATTTTCACACAATTCTAGTTGGCATTGTCCACAGGCACTTTGACATTGTAATCCATAGCCTCTACATGTGCAGTGTTACATAGTACATTTGCAGTGGACTCTTTTCCTAGCCAGGTCATGATTTGGTAGTAAACATGCAAGGAATGATACTTTGTTGCAGAAGCAGTTGGGGGTAGTCATTCAGGAGTGACATAAGACATTGCAGATATCACCTTTTTCAGTATGGAATGTTGCAAAAAAGAAAAAGACTGTAGTTTTGCCACCAAAGACTACAGGCATGGCCTGATTCCCGAATATTTCTATAGAGTCACATGTTTGATCTGCTTTTGTAAAAGCATTTGCACATGCTTCTAAAAGATTATCACTTTTTACGAATTCCTGTTGGACTGTCTTCTTTCCAACACCAAATATTCTAGAAGTGGTATCTGAACTTGTGAACACATAAATGAAGAGTAGTTGCATACACAATCAGACACCAAAAACGCATTTTATGGTAATTATATCATATACTCAAAGTTGTTTGCTTGATTTATTGTCGGAATGAAAGTATTGTGTCTTTTCATCAGAGCATGGTGCAAAAGGAAAACCAAAAGATCTGTATCTTCTCTGATTAGTGTAGTGGTATGCATCTTGGAAGTACCATTAGCAGCTTGGACTATTAGTGTTTATTACACTGCATTCCTTCTCTCTAAGCTTTTCACTAATTAGTTCAATTAGTCCTTGTTTGTTACTTCCACTTGATAAAAACTCATATTTTTTCCCACTTAATATTGTATTGGATGTAACTCCACTCCCACTCCATTTCACTCCCTTGGGTAAGACCACCAGACGTCTTCAATGATCTCATCATTGTCTGCTCAATCAATGAGTCACAGCCAAGTCCAGCCCAGAAATTGTCTGACTGATGAATGATGCAATATCCTTTTGAAATTCTCTGAACACATTGGGATTCATTGATTCCAATTCCTTAACTTTTTGTAGGTAGAGATAAGCTGATTTTATATAGTTGAAATGGCCAGTAGCAGCCCAGGAGCTTATCTGATCTACCATGACAAGCATTCTTGCAATTGATATCATTCTCAAGTAGGAAACCCATAGTTTACTGGTACAGGACCGCTTGGACAATTTGAGTCTTTTCTTTTCTATGGCCTGATGGAGTGTCTTTAAATCGTCAGATCCAGTGATGAAATCTAATGTAACATCTCCTGCTGTCAAAGAGGTTTACATCTCTTCACACGATTGGACTATATTACTGACACTTGAATCACCATCCATCATTTTGGAGATCAGCATTCTATTAACATATGTCCACACAAAACTCTTTGGACAGATTTTCCAGTCATCATGTACTTCACAGAATTCTCTTTGAAGGCTGGATCCTTGCATGAGAGTTCCAATGGCACCAATAACATTCATCAGTATATGGAAACCACCCAAACAAAGGATTATATCTTTCAAGGAATTGTCCTTAGGTGTGTTGTAGATGATCTCAGATGTCTTCCAAAATGTTGTAATTCTTTGCAAGGTCACAAATGTACCTCAGGTTTGAGAGAATGCACATTGGTCACATTGGGTGCATGTCAATCATTGGTAGGAACTTTATAGTAGATTTTCTGGGATGTTCATATTTTCTGTGCAGAAGACCATGCCAGTTAGGCACTTCTTGGTAAAAGCAGAATGAGAGTTCCCAGAGAATGTCCACTGGTGGTGGGAAAAGTGAAATTCAGGCAGAATTTTAAACATGATATTATGACAAGCATATGTGAAAAATTGATAGTCAACAATTTCAACTTGACACATTTCCTTCATGTTTAAAGTAGAAATACTGTGTCTAGGGACAACATGGTCCATTAATTTTCCTGGTGTTCTTGCTGTGATCATCCCTATTCTATGAAACATACCTTTACCATATAGGGTCAATACGTTGTGAGCAGATTATCTGCAGCAAATAACACCATAGGCATATCACATCCTCCATCTAAAATGTCTGGGTCAACCACACTTGCAGCATTCTCTTGAAATCTTTGCACCTCATCATAAGAGGAGCTAAAACCCATAACAGACTAAGTGTCAACAAGGAACTTGATCTTGTATAGATGATGCACTTGAGAAGCGAGTCCAATTTAAGCATCGCAGTGATGGCTCTTGGTCTAACAGCCAGAATGATTGACTGACCAATGGCTGCAATATTTTCATGTCTGCCTGTCCCAACAAATAGTAAATTCAACATGGCCCAAATTGTCACATACATCGATTTAGGTGACCAACATTATTGCTGTATCCTTGGGTTTTTGAAGCGTTTTGTGAGTTCTCCACTAGTAACAAGTCAAATATATAAAAGTATACACTACTTGAAGTGCCATCCATGTTTAAATAGGGGTAAACAGCAAAATGATTATTCATATACTTTTATTTTTTAAATACAGGATAAAATCCTTGGTTCTTTAGGAGTTTTGAGGGTTCTCCACTAATAACATCTCCAATGTAAAAAATTATATACCTCTTGGATGCGCCATCATCAAATTAGTAGGGGTTGACACCAAAATTATTGCTCTAGGACGTTTAGTTCTTTAGTTTTTAATGTTTTTCACAAACAAGCTTCTGGTCCAAGGTGCCTTTATCTGCCATCTTGAAATTATTCAAAATAACCATGTTTGTGGAGTCCAATTTTGTCCGATTTTTTTAATGAGTACATTATGACCCAATGAATTGATTAAAGCAAAAAAGATTTGTGTAAATTTTTTTGGGGTTAGGCTATTATTTTTCATATATTGACCCGACTAGATGTGCCAATGAATTGCATCTTCTGACAAATTGTGTTCTTTTTTAAAATAACCCAATCCATCCAACAAATTGTGTTCTTGATAATAGATAACAATCCATCTGACAAGGATTGTATTTGTCAGGGGAATGCAATTCATCACCAACAGTAGTATGGGTAAAGGACTTAATAAACCTTTAATGCATTTAGTAATATATTCAATTAAATTGTTGTATGGTATGTAAAGCATGGCCCAGTTGCATTGTGATCTTGTTCTCAATGGTTCACTAAATAAATCAACCAAATACAGAGTTCCTCTTTGTGTGAAATGGTAATTCCAAGAGAGTAATCTTTATTAGATAAACAGTAAAAAAATTATTCCCTCAATCCCTCAGCATAGGATAAGAATATAAGTAACCACAACAAAGGAAATTCATTATTTTATATACCTTCATACTCATAGACAATTTACACTAATCATTATCCTTCACAAACTTAAAGAGTACTCTCTAATCACTTGTTAATGTTAGGTTATGCATGATTTCGCTTGTTACTGAAGAGTTACATAAAAATTGTTCAGATAGAGTTAATGATTGATTATTAGTATTATACAACATCCCCTTGGTTCATATTGGACTTATGTGAAATTGATATGTATCGGATTATGACAAACCAGGGAGTAGTTTCTTGAAACTCACGTAGGCATAAGTCATAAACTTACCAAAGGGCCCATTTATTTAAACTCGCATAACTTATGCATGGACTAAAAATAGCAACACATTGGTAAGTCACTACTTTTCAGGCAAAAGAGCATTTCTTAAAGCTATCGCAGGTTGCAGATGTGTCATCTGCTGTCCTAAATATAGTACAAAGCTGGTAACTATTTATGAGTGGGTCAAAGCAGTCATAAGTGCTTTTTATATTTTAATTTTCTGTTAATCCTCCCATCTATTTAACAAAAAGTGAAATACCTAATGGGTTTATAATGTTTTATTTTCTTTGAATTATAACATAATAAATATAGTTTTAAAAAGCTGTTTAATTTAATTATAAAATACAGCCTAATTTCTAAAATAGCTCAAGATGAACTTATTTTTTTATAAGATTCGTTTGTTAGATAGATTTGTTTAGTTGCTTTGTGATTCCATTTAAAGGTTTTCTTTTTTATTGATGATCTCAATGAATAAAATAGTTTCATTTATTGACAAACCTTCTCATTAATATATTTTATATATATATACATCCATAAACTTGTTGTTAAAGTTGTTAAAATCGCTTTTTAAATAGCCTAATACTCTTAAGATCAACTTAAAAATCAAGGCTATCTATAATAGACATGCTACAAAATCATCTTATTAATTAAAAACAATCAAAGCATATACTATATAGGTATAATATGTTCTATTTTAATAATTTTTAAGCACATTTATACTAGCCGAAATATAAACAATCAAAGTAACAAAGTTGCTCATTATATATGAATATTTGTGGGCGTGGAAGCTTCCTTTATTTAGACTATACAGTAGACAAAGTAAATATTTTTGAGTAAATCAAAGAATTATTTGTCAACCAATAGGAAAAGCTACACTTTTTGAGTGCTCTACCAAAATATCAAGAAACACTCTTTCATCATTATGGTATGATAGTGGTAAGTTTGCAACTTGTGTGCTGCAATTTGCATGAGCTTTGAGAAATGACCTCCAGTGCTGTAACTCATCTACATCCATATTTCTTGTTATTTAATTTGTCATTCAATTTGGGAACACCAAATTTCATGTATCACAGGGAACCTTTGATTTTTTTGTTAAGCTTCTTTATAACCCTTCAAATATATATATATGTATAATATATATATATATATTCAGTCTACTCTGCCTAAACCGGACGTGCCTAATCCTGACAATTGTTCAAACAGCATGCCACATAAAGAACCAATATTTCCCACCTATCTTTTCTATGTTAAATAGCACCTATAAACCGGACACACCTAAACTGTACACTGGACGCTTCTTGCAGTCCCTTACACAGTATTATACAGTATTTAGCTATGTGTAATCTGGACACCTTTTCAAGTGCAGTCCTGTAAAGTAACAGTATATTCCTAAAGCAGTAATCAATAGAGAGAGAGAGAACAATAGAAAGACAGCTGCACATCGAAGTCATAAATAAACTGCATCTACATTCCTAAAGCAGTAATCATTAGAGAGAGACAGACAGTCGTGCATTAATCCACATAAAATAACATTCTAATTGGTGCAAAGCCAATACATATTAGACAGTGGCCTCGACTTCTTCACTTTCCATATACCGGACAATGTATAAACCAGACGATTTGTTAAGATTTATGGGTGTCTGGTTTAGGCGGAGTAGACTGTATATCCCCTTTGAATTTTTATCCTATACTAATTATTTTATTTATTTTTCCATGTTAATTTTAAATTTTGTACAATAATATATTAGTCCTGTTCATTCAAAAATTCAAACTTAGTAACCTATTAATAATTAAATCTGTTCTTGCATATGCATATGTGTAATAGTTATTTATAAAATTGCTAGAATGGGTTAAGTAAATGCATGTATCAATGAACTGTCTTGCTGAAAAGGCTTGGACCATCTCCTGGACCAGTTACATTTTTTATGTCACTTACCATTTACCTTGAATCCAATAATGCCATTCAAGATGACCCAATCTCTATCATACTGTAGACTACTATAAAAAATAGTCATAATGTTGATAATATACAGTAGACACCCTATGTGACCACCCAAGATTTACAAAAGCTTGGACGTCTATTTTATTTTATCAATACATATTTTACTTTATCTTGTGGTTTTGACTCATACTTCTACAAAGTTAATTTTGCCTTATCCCATTCAAATAAAATGTTGTTATACTAATACACTACTGTGTTATTATTTTACTGGCTTTAATAAGGGTCATATAAATAATTGTATTAATAGTTAGAAAGTTAATTTAAAACATTTTATAAATAATATATATATATTTATGTGCAACCCTGCACATTTTGTCATAGAGAAAAACAGGTTAGCTTAAAAATTGATCTTTACAAACAATAACTTTATTAACTATCTAAGGCATAATAAATATCATTTGATACAATCTCAAATCTTTCATACAATCAGAATATATGTTCATTTGAAACATTATGTTTTTAATACTATCTTTAAAATTATATGAATCAGTTTACTTAAATTTAATTTTTGTAATTTTCTGTATGATCAAACTTTCATTCAGTCATATGTTTATAATATACTCAGTGTAAAATAAAGTTTCGCCAGATTTTACAAGACGTAAATCTGCCATAATTAATTGTCTGAGCTGCATCTAGTCAAGAGGAATCATTGGGCGCATCTTCTTGGGTGGAACAATTACTTGGAGGTACTTCTAACACAATTCTGTTCAACAATACAACCAAATCCTCATTATTTGTAACATCCTTTCAATTCGAGACTAACTGGACGAGTAATTTTTAACAGATGGCTATGACATTACGGTCCAATTGATTGGCCTCCTTGATCTCTAGATCTCACCACACCAGATTTCTTCTAGTGGGCTGTGATGAAAGACTTGGGTGTATAAGAACAATTAACGAGTTAAGTCAGTGCATCACCGAACAGTTTAATTAGTTAGATGAGGAACTTTACAGAAAATAGGTTTACAACACAATGGTGGATAATTCGAACGACATTACTGAATTTTTTTTATTTGTTTATTATTGTAACCTGAAATTATTTATTAAAAAATTAATTTTCTATTTGTATGATCTAGCGGATCTCATTTTACATTCTAATTTATGCGGATAAACAATGGTTAACAGTTTTCTATAATTATTTTATTTTTTTAATACTTTAGTTATAGAAGAAATTATCAAAAATAACTGTATTCTCTTTTTGATTAAGATGGAATTCATCATTTCGGGGAATGCATCTTTCTCGTGGACTTTTCGATCCTCGAGTTATCAAAGTTCCCCCATTTGCGGAATCAGTGGCTGAGGGTGATATTCGCTGGGAAAAGGCTGTTGGTGACTTTGTTAACGAAGATGAACTAGTGGGCGAAGTCGAGACCGATAAGACTGCAATGCCAATACAGGCACCATGTGCTGGGACCATTGTTGAGCTAATGGTTGCAGATGGGGACACTGTCACAGCCGAACAAGAAATTTACAGAATTGAACCAGGAAAAGGAAGTGCTAAACCTGCAGAAGAAACCCCCAAACCTGCAGCTGAAGCTCCCAAACCCGAAACCACGTCTGCACCATCTTCAGCTGCTTCAACTTCCCCGTCGTCACCAAGAGATGCTATCAAGGTAGTCCAACCACCAGCAGATCTCGCCTCTCTAAAACTTGCCACCGCTCCTAGTCATTCGCTTGGATCAGGATCACTCCGGGGAGAGCAGAGGGTAAAAATGAATCGAATGCGTTTGCGTATAGCCGAGCGTCTTAAAGAAGCCCAAAATACCTGCGCTATGCTGACAACATTTAATGAAATCGATATGTCGAGTATTTATGATCTTCGGGCACAATACAAAGAGTCCTTCCTTAAGAAGCACAATGTCAAGTTGGGCTTCATGTCTGCTTTCTGCAAGGGTGCTGCTATAGCTCTGAAAGACCAGTCTTCAGTGAATGCGGTTATTGACGGAGGCGAGATTGTTTATCGGGATTATGTTGATATCAGTATCGCTGTGTCTACACCCAAGGGGCTCGTTGTACCTGTTCTCCGCGACGTAGATGGCATGAATTTCGCTGACATCGAAAAGGGAATTATGGCTCTGGGAGAAAAAGCAAAGTCTGGCAATCTGGCAGTCGAGGATATGGATGGTGGCACTTTTACTATTAGCAACGGGGGTGTATTCGGTTCTCTGTTTGGCACCCCGATTATCAATCCACCCCAGTCAGCTATCCTAGGTCTTCATGGTGTATTTGAGCGTCCTGTCGTGCGAAATGGAGTGGTTGTTCCACGTCCGATGATGTATGTTGCGCTCACATACGACCATCGCCTGATTGATGGCAGGGAAGCTGTCACCTTTTTACGCAAGATCAAGGCATTCATTGAAGATCCAAGAATCTGTTTATTAGACATGTAATGATTGTCTAAACGTATCCCTTATTTTTGGATTCTTACATTGGTACACGTAACTTTTAGGATACACAATTATAATAATGATCTTGTTTTGGTGACTTTGTTTGTTGATTTGCGTTTTAACCATTGTAATTACGCACTTTTAGTCAAATTGTACTGTTTTAACGATTCAATATATTTCTATGTACAGACATTATTTCTGTTAAAATTCCAATTTAAATTAGTCAAATTGAAGTAATTATTTAGTAGTCCTTTAATTTGTACTAATATGTTTTTTCTTTAAAAATAATGTGTTACTGTTTAAAAATGCTTTAAATAAAATTAGTCATTGTAATAGTCTGAAATGTTTAGTGTATGTCCCCTTATTTATTTTTAGCACACTACTTACTTAAACATGTTTGCGACTTTTTGAAATACAATATATAAAAAAGCTGTTCACAAATGCAGTCGTACGTAACTGCTCTTTATTTTTTTTATGAAATCGTAATTGTTGTAAGCTTACTAATTTTCTGTCAAATATTCAAATTACAAAAAAAATATAAGAAATCTCAGTCTAATTCAATTAATTTTAATGTTATAATAAATAAAAAGCTTGAACAGAATTTTAAAACCGGAAATTATGTTACCATAAATAAAAAGTCCTAAGACCCAAATTAGGTCTCTATAGGAATTCTAGCTTCATTTTTATCCAGTTTTTCGTTGTGTTTATTACAGAATCCTTTAGTAGTTGCAAGTTCTGATAATGATAACTGTTTCAACCAGCCATGATGCAAAGCTTGTTTCATACCAAGTCTTGATTTAGGATCTATAACAAGCAAACTATTGATAAAGTTTCTAGCTGGATCAGAAATATGCGTCCATATTTTGTGCGAAAAATTGAGTTCTCTTTTTTGTATTTTTTCGGAAATGACTGCCTCACTTTCATGAAATTCACTGAATGGAAAATTTCCACTCAGCATTTTATAAGTTAGAACACCCACGCTCCAGGCGTCAATTTCAGGTCCGTAACCGGAATGACTGATTTTATTATTAAGTATTTCTGGCGCAGAATAATCTATTGTACCACAGTTAGTTGTCATATTGTCTCTAAGAACTGAAGATAATCCAAAATCTCCTAGTTTAACAATTAAATTAGGTTCGTGTGCTTTAAAAAAAATGTTACCTAGCTTTATGTCACGATGAACGAATCCCTTTGAATGCATGTAAACTAAACCTTCTATTACTTGGTGGTTAATGTATTTTACTTCATTTTCAGGTAAATATTTACTCTTTGACAGCTTAGTGAATAGGTCTCCTCCAGAGCATAATTCCATTATTAGGTAGATGTTATTCTTGGTTTCGATCATTTCATGAAATTTTATCAATTTCGGATGGTTTAGATGTCGCATTATGTTCGCTTCTTTAATCATCATTTTTCTTAATTTATATTCCTGACTGTTTTCATATTTCGGATTTTCTTTATTTATAGTTTTTATAGCTACCGTGCCAGTTTTAGTTACAAATTTTGCGTAGAATACCTTGGAAAAGCCACCTTTACCAATCACTTTCTTCAACACAAATCTTTTATCAATTATTAAATTGTTTTCCATAAATTTATTTATGTATTTATCCTCTTAAAAATATTATCATTCTAAATTATAATCATAATGATCGATATTATACATAACTTCTATTGTCATATGTATATTGTTAAATCTAACAGTTTAAAGTAGACAATATCGTTGTGTTTAGTTAGAAAGTGTAGACCATAGAGTAATAATAGACCATTTATAATTACTCTATAATGGTGTAAACTACTTTTACTAAATCGAATTTATAATTAATCAATACTGAGCCGAAGGCGAAGTTATAATTGATAATTGATAATTATACAATAATACTTTCAATACAATTATACTATCTTTTCATCTCAATGAAAATATTTTTTATAAACTTTTCAATTTTCTGTACAACTTAATATTAATAGAATTTTTAAAATTTATTAAATGATCAAATAATTATGCTCTAATTTTGTAAAGTATTGAAAAAATAATCCGTAGAGTACATTAACATACATAAATATATTTGAAATTCTATACAGATTATAGAGATATATTTATTGACAATTTGTTCCGGGAAATAATTAGCCATAGATTTAAACAATTTAAAAAAACGTAACTATAGTAATTAAGGAATATCCATATATTACGTCCACTAATAGAAAAATTACATTTCAATATTCCGATATCTTTTAAAACCCGATCGTTGCGTGAAAATAAATATTTCCAAAATGGTAAAAAGTGTGTTAGCTCATATACTACAAAGAAATGATATACCATATAATAACTTGCGTTATGGTAGCTCTTATGAAAATAATATATACTAAATCACTAACATCAATACATATCCATAGATATAAGATAACACTTTAAATAGATAGTTTTCTAGTTTAGATATATGATTTGAACTAACTACCTTTTATGGAAACAATATTTTAGCCTATAATTATTAACATGATCCTACATTATATATGAAAATAGAAACTATATACTTATAATTATAACTAAAGTACGTGTATACCTACTAATACTCATTATTACACTCCGCATGTAAAATTAAAAATACAGCTGACTTTTTCGAAAAATTATTTACATGAGTAGGTATAGGTTGGTAATGGATCGAATTTCCACAAAAATTTTTGGATACCTCAAATCAGATATTATTTTCGTAGAGATAACACAATTTATGGTATATATCATTTACTTATTGTGATATGAGCTTATACGCTTTTGCATTTTTTACCTATTGATAATATCACACTTTTTATCAAATTTTGTTCATTATTTGAGAATTATGTGTGCGGAAAGTCTACTCATAGTAGGTATTATAGAAGTTCACTAAACTGGCCAGGTTTGTCACACATATATACCATTACATTTATTCGTTTTATATGAGATCTAGGGTGTTTTAAACACACCAGGAAATTTAAAGTTGAGCAACTCTTTTGTGTGATTAGTTTCTAAGCTGAAATTTCATGAATTTTCCACATAGTATGTTAAGATAATCAATTATTATGTAAAAATTGATTTTTTATTTTTCATTATAACTTATTGCATCTGATATGTATACGACACCCAAACCGATCGTTCGCCAAAGATTCACTCGTATACGACACCCAAACCGATCGTTCGCCAAAGATTTACTCGTATACGACACCCAAACCTCGTTCGCCATAGTTTCACTCGTATACGACACCCAAACCTCGTTCGCCATAGATTCATTCGTATACGACACCCAAGCCGATTGTTCGCCATAGATTCACTCGTATACGACACCCCAAACCTCGTTAGCCATACATTTATAAGTCGCTCCGAATTTAGCTTATACACCCAAATTATGGATTTAATTGGGTTATCAATTATGCACCTATAAAATAGCCGTTCCAATCGATAACTCATTTTTATAACTTTATAATATACATAATTTTAAGTGTTACAATAAGTCTCTTATATATATATATATACTCTCTTATTCACAGTTTCTACTGCATGTAAGCAAAGTATTATGTTATAAGTATAACGTACGCTATATATTGGAGTGTAACGCTAGTCGTTTACCGGAAAGATCTGGGCCCTGTTTAGTAAATTGATAGATATTTGATACAAATTACAATAGATTGATACTCTTGTGTTCGGAATAAGCAATCACCCATGGCTATTAATTTTAAAGAAAAAATTCTTCTATAACGCGGGTATCTATGATCTTATTAAGACTATTATATACTTATAATAGTTATTTTATAGAAATGGCAACCTGGGCGCTTATTTGGACAATATTGATGTACGTATAAATTTCTATGTGGTAATTGGCCATTATAGATATTTAACTAGTATGTTACACCAATACATTAAATGCTGACATTTTATCAGAATCGTTTTAGTAGTTTCGTTTTCACCAACGATGGACAAAAAATGGTCGGATTTTGGTATAATACGGCATAAAAAATATATTTTCAGACAAACAAATGCGTACGCATGATATAGAGCAATGATATGAAAAGTAAGACTGTACAATTTTGCACAAGAATGAGACCTTAACTCAGTCTCCACAACTGGCTATATATATAACCTTTTCAATAATCGCTCACATATCACCAAGTTCAAAAACACGCACAACTGCATAAACCAAAAAAACTACATTATAGGTATACCTGCAGTTATGCACGACATTAAATTCATTAACTTGACCGAAACTCCCTATACGCGTAATGCTTCTAGCTAGACACCAGACTCTGTTAGTTATTTCCTTAGTAATCCGTCACTCATATTTATTATATAATAATATTTAACTTATAGGAGTATTATTATTAGCTTAATTAATGTGCGGTTTTTATATAGTGACTGCATGGTTTAAGTAGGATTTTACAATAGGTATTCACACTGCACGGTTAAATAATGCGAACTGTAATTAAGTTTATTGGAATAAATAGAAAAATTATCTACACTATACACGGTTACTCGGAACTGAACGGTTATAAAAAAAAATTTATTCACACTGTATGATTATTAGGAACTGCACAGTATATTCGGAAGACAAATGTATTTTATATTACAGTACAATAATTATAAAGATTGATATTTTGATAAATAAATTTTAATACCTATAGCTACATGCTTTTATATTAATTCGAATAATAAGGTCTGTAGGTTATGAGGTATAAATCATTTTATACTTATAGAGTCACCCAAAATCTCGTGGTTTATTATATTTACTATGTATATTGAAATATTTCCTTTCGCATCGTGTAGCGTTGCCTTGAATTATTCAGTAAGTCAAATTTCATGTTTATACAGCTATATATCAAAGAACCAAAGCTATATGATGACTCAAAGTTAATTTACGTATTATATATACAGCTTACAGCTTACATGGTAAGCTACACTAAAGTTAAAATAATCTAGTTGCATATAAAGATTATCACCTATATTTTTGGGTGTCAATTAATGAGTGGTATAGTCTAAATGTGATTATAACCAATTAAAATTTTCTATGGTTGATCAGCGATGGTTTTAGTAAGAAATTAAATTAATAATATGTCTTAATTGACGTTTATTATTAAATACTTATGTATATGTTATCATATAATATATCAATATTAAATCAAATTTACATATTAATTAATCTGAAGCCGTTCTATATAATACATAAACGTCAAATTAAAAAATATATTAAATGGTTTTTAAATGACAGCCAATTGAGGCCCTTATCAATGTGTTTTTAATTCATACACATATATCATATTCTTATCTTTAGCATATTACCATCACTATATAATCACTAATCCATGGAATTTATCGCTCCGGGAATCTATGGACGGGATTTGCGTGGTCCCACAAATTCCTCACAGGAATCCCAAAGTCAAAAATAAGAATTAATCCACACAAGATAAAAAAAATGTTGAGAAACCACGAAAGATCAAACGAAAATTAATTTTTTGACTAATGTTTTTTAAATTTTATTAAATAATCCAATGCTTCAATTAGCGGGCAACAATGAAAAAAATCGATAAATTAAAATACACCGAGTTCGATTTAATCGGATTCCACTGTATGTCAAAATATCAAACCGTTTTTAAATAGTAGCTGTTACAACAATGCCTAGTTTATTGAGGTTTCAAAATATCTACAGTGTACTTTATAATAGAGAGCTATAATAATTACCTTTCTATCGTAGGTTTAGATTACTATAAATAATAGTTCCTATACAAGGTGCACAACAAATGGATCATATTTCAAATTGACCTAGCTAAATAATGAAAACAATAAAAGTTATCTAGGGGGGTAATTAATTTTTTCTGTATTATGTTAATGTTTGGTTCAGCCGTTATTAAGCTTTTTGTATTATATTATTTATATATTATAACGATTTATTTTTATAATTATTTATAATAAAATCTAATAATAGGATTAATTGAGATCTCGTAAAAGGTAAAGTAAATATTTGCAAATTTTAGAGCTAACAATAAATTAAATATTAATCTAATATGCCAGCATTGAATAGTTTTTGAATAATGAGATAACAACATATTTTTCAAAAGAGAAGGAAAAATTTGTTTAAAATTATTTTCCCAACAACAGATGCTCTGCGTTTTTTAAATTCTGAATTTAGAAAAAATGTAAAAATGCTAATTATTTAATTCTTGCTCTAAAATCTTAATTTAGTTAATATATATATATA